>BROE01000002.1:145573-165076 GCA_036571765.1 Plecoglossus altivelis
GTGTGTGAGAGTGTGTGTGTGTAAGAGAGTGTGTGAGAGTGTGTGTGTGAGAGAGAGTATGTGAGAGTGTGTGTGAGAGAGTGTGTGTGTGAGAGAGACTGTGTGCAAGTGTGTGTGTGTGTGTGAGAGTGTGTGTGTGAGAGAGAGTGCGTGAGAGTGAGGGAATGTGTTTGCATGAAGGTTCTTCTAGCAGGTGTGTGTGCGAGAGTGTCTGTTTGTATGTATGTGTGTGTGAGAGAGTGTGTGTGTGCAGATGTATGTGTGTGTGTGTGTGTGTGTAGATGTATGTGTGTGTGTGAGAGAGTGTCTGTGTGCAGATGTATGTGTGTGTGTGTGAGAGAGTGTCTGTGTGTAGATGTGTGTGTGTGTGTGTGTGTAGATGTATGTATGTGTGTGTGAGAGTGTCTGTGTGTAGATGTGTGTGTGTGTGTGTGAGAAAGTGGGAGATATTGTTTAGATGAATATTATAGCAAATTGATGTGAGAGGGTTGGATATAGAAGGATAGAGGAGAGATAGATGGGTGTTAGTGCTCATCTTTATAACATCATTAATAAAAATGAGATGTAGAAGTGCTGTTACTAGATTGATATTAGCGGAACGTAGCTATTGTAGCTGGAGTACTGTTACTGGAGTACTGTTACTGTTACACACACACACGCCACACACTTATACACCCTTACACACACCTACACACAGCACACTTATACACCCTTGCACACACCTACACACACACCACACACGTATACACCCTTACACACACCACACACTTATACACCCTTACACAAACCTACACACACCACACATACCTGCACACTGGTCCGGATGGTCATGACCAGACTGATGAGGTGTCAGTCAGGTTGAGGTATGTTCATGAAGCATCCGTGTGTTAATGACCTACGCTCATATATGGTCCTTAGAGGCAACACTTCCTGTTACGGTCACCCAGGGTGAAGGTAGATGACAGAGAGATAATCTGATTTGATTAATACTGTCTGGCTGACCTTCATCACTTTTAAGAGGGTGGGGGAAGGGGCAGAGCTGGAGGAGAGGAAGAGGGTAGGAGGAGGGTAGAGAGGAAGAGAGAAAAATAACCAAACATCAACCTCGCCAGTGTTAAATTCTGTTTAAAACGTGCTCAGTATATATTCATTTGATCATTCAAAGGTACAAAGAGGAAGAAGGAGGCTGGATGTGTAAAGTGATCTACTATTTAAACTCCAGTGGTCGGCTGGTTCATCCTTAGCTTTTTGACAAGGAGAAGGGTAGAGAGGACAATGTGGAGAGAGGGAGGGATAAAGGAAAGGACAGAGGGTGGGAGGATGGAGGAGAGAGAGGGGAGCAGGAGAGGGAGGGATAGAGGAGAGAGAGGAACAGAGGGAGGGCACAGTGGAGGGAGGGATGGAGCAGGGGAGGGATGGACAGAGAGAGAGAGGGATGAAGGAAAGAGAGAGAGAGAGAGAGAGAGAGAGGGAGGGATGGAGTGGCACATTCAAACGAATGAACAGAAGAGGGCAGAGGATGTTTCCTGTGCGTTTCCGTGGTGATGGTGAGTGATGGGGCAACCATGGTAACATCCCCTCTCATCCATCACACACACCTGGCCTTGACCCCCCCCTCTCCTACTGCAGGCAGCCCCCTGCTCCATCAGCATGTTCATGCTTAGCTTTTTGCTGTGTATTGAGCGAGCTACTGGGCAGTAAGAAGTGTTTGAGGCACAGACAGGATGCAGTGTCGTATTGTGTCTTTTCCCACGGTGAGAGACGAGCGTTCCCATGACAACCTCTTCTACAGGAAGAAACTGGATTACTCTCTGTTTGGTCTGCTAGACACACACACACAGCACACATACACTCTATCTCTCTGTAGGGCGATTAGGGAATGAACTCATTAAATAGTCTGCCCCCTGAGAATGTGTGTCCAGAGAGGACACCTACTGTGTATGTGTGTGTGTGTGTTTATGTGTGTGTTTGTGTGTGTGGTGTGTGTGTGTGTATGTGTGTGTGTGTGTGTTAGTGTGTGTGTTTGTGCATGTGTTTGTGTGTGTGTTTGGTCATAGCTCTGTTCTCTGTCCTTGGCTTATGAATAGAACTGGATACAAACGACTGAGGATCACACACGTGTATGGTGTGTGTGTGTGTGGCGTGTGTGTATGGTGTGTGTTGTGTGAGGCTGTGTGTGTGTTGTATGTGGGTGAGGGTGTGTGTGTGGCGTGTGTGTGGTGTGTGTGTGTTGTGTGAGGCTGTGTGTGTGTTGTGTGTGGGTGAGGGTGTGTGTGTGGCGTGTGTGTATGGTGTGTGTGTGGTGTGTGTGAGGGTGTGTGTGTGGTGTGTGTGTGTGTCTGTGTGAAGAGATGTCAGGGTGTGACTGTGTGTGTATAAGTATACCTTGTGTGTGTGTGATGTGTGACTGTGTGTGTATAAGTATACCTTGTGTATGTGTGATGTGTGACTGTGTGTGTATAAGTATACCTTGTGTATGTGTTATGTGTGACTGTGTGTGTATAAGTATACCTTGTGTATGTGTGATGTGTGACTGTGTGTGTATAAGTATACCTTGTGTATGTGTGATGTGTGACTGTGTGTGTATAAGTATACCTTGTGTGTGTGTGATGTGTGACTGTGTGTGTATAAGTATACCTTGTGTGTGTGTGTGTGTGTATAAGTATATCTTGTGTGTGTGTTGTGTGTGTCTGGTGTGTGACTGTGTGTGTGTATAAGTATACCTTGTGTGTGTGTGTTGTGTGTATGAGTATACCTTGTGTGTGTGTGTTGTGCGTGTATAACTATACCTTGTGTGTGTGTGTGTGTGTGTCTGTGTGTGTATAAGTATACCTTGTGTGTGTGTGTCTGTGTGTGTATGAGTATACCTTGTGTGTGTGTGTTGTGTGTGTATGAGTACACCTTGTGTGTGTGTTGTGTGTATGAGTATACCTTGTGTGTGTGTTGTGTGTATATGAGTGTACCTTGTGTGTGTGTGTTGTGTGTGTATACCTTAGTATAAGCGTGTGTTATGAGGCTGATGTTGGTGACCCTTGACCTGTCCCCTGACCACCTGGTTTGAGCGTGTGTCCATGTTGGTCATCCTTGTTACCCTGGTCCCTGACACTTGGTTTGAAGCGTCGTGTCCGCCATGTTGGGTTCGCATCCTGCTGAACTGTGTAACACTGGGGATGTTCCAACCCTGCGATGACACACACTGCCTCTCTACACACTGCAGTCTGCTCCAGGTACACACACATACACACACACACCACCACACAAACATACACACACAAACACAGGTCACACACACACACACACAACACTGCAGTCTGCTCCAGGGTACACAACTTTACACACACACACACACCACACACTTTGATCTGCTCCAGGTACACACTACACACACACACACTGCAGTGCTGCTCCAGGTACACACACAACACACACACAAACACACACACACTGGCAGTATGCTTCCAGGTACAACACACCACACACACACTTGCTCTCTACATCCTGCAGCTCCTAGCTACCAGGTACAACACAACACAACACACCTGCCAAAGTACTAACTCACACTGCAGTCTGCTCCAGAGTACACTCACTTACACACACCTGCCTCTCTACATATGCCAGTTCTGCTCCAGGTAACCCACAACACACACACACACTGCTCTCTACACACTCCAGTCCTGGCTCCCGGTACACACACACACACACACAACACAATCTCTCTACACACTGGCAGTCTGGGGCTCCAGGTAACACAACACACACCACTGGGGCCTCTCTACATATCCAGTCCGCGCTTGCCAGGTCACACACAAACACACACACCCTGCCTCTCTACACACTCCAGTCTGCTCCAGGTTCACACACACACCCCACACACTGCTCTCTACACACTCCAGTCTGCTCCAGGTACACGGCACACACACACCCTGCCTCTCTACTACCTCCCGTTGCTCCAGGTTACACCCACACACACACACAACACACACACTGCCTCTCTACACACTCCAGTCTGCTCCAGGTACACACACACACACACACACACACACTGCCTCTCTACACACTCCAGTCTGCTCCAGGTACACACACATGTAGAATATCTGACCACACAACCTTTCACCTCACATCATCAAGTGTGTTTTATCTAACAATTTCCGAGACGCATTTAGGTTTACCGTCAGCATGCGTGGTGTGTTTGTGTGTGTTGTGGTGTGGTGTGTTGTGTTCTGTGTTTGTTTGTGTGTGTGTGTTGTGTGTGTGTGTTGTGTGTGTGTGTGTTGTGTGTGTGTGTGTTGTGTGTGTGTGTGTGTGTGTCCAGGCGCTGGACGATGGTATCTTTATGTTCTTTGCCGTGGAGATGGTTGTCAAGATGCTGGCTCTGGGGGTGATGGGCCAGAAGGGTTACCTTGGTGACACATGGAACCGGCTGGATTTCTTCATCGTCATGGTGGGGTCAGTGTTCTTTTTTCACCATGAACACATTCATTTTTTTTCTTGATCTTTTTATCACATTTCTCTTACTTTTTACTTCTTTTCACATCTTCTATCATCATTTTTCGACACACTTACCACACACCATCATATATGCCGTACACCCACCACACACATCATTCTCACTTCATCCACTTACCTACCACCTTTCATTATCCCACACCAGATCTGACATACACACACACCACACTACACATCTACAACACACACCTCACATCACACACCTATTAACATCATCATCGACAGCATGCCTGTTCTTCTATACACCACTCACACACACTCACACACAGACCATCACACACACTGTCTCACAAACACGCTCACGTTTAGAAGCAGGCTCACACATTTACACATACCCACACACACATCACACACACACAGCACACATCCACATGGGCAGTGTTTCACAGCCACACACACACACACCCACACACCACACACACACACACAAACACATACCACACACACACGCTTCCACACACACCCACAATGGGTTCCAGTGTTGTCACCAAGCACAAACACCCAACACACCATCCAACACAACACACACCTACCTAATAACACACACCCAACTGCACTCAACCATGCACACGCGCAGGACACACACGCACCCCACGACAGCACGTACACACACACAGACCACATTGCAGCATCCACAATCACACACACAACAGACACAAAACACACAGCTTACAACACTAAAACACACACAGTAAACGTAACCTTATAAACGAAGGTGACCAATAGTTTAATGCCAGCTGAATGTCAGGGTGTGTGACAGAATGTCAAGCACACCGGCGTCTCCTAGAGACCGCTGAGAGTGCCAACACTTGTGTCTCCATAGGAAGACCAGAAGAACTCGGCTGATCGTTCACATGGAAGGGGCTGGTGAGGGTTCCCGAATCGCTACCCACACTTGAATGCAAAATGATTCGATAATATGTTATTTGATACATGTACATGTGTTGTATAGTATGATATATAAGATATGATACACGTAGTATATAGATATATATATATAAAAAGAAAATAATTATACTCTGTGGTTTGATAGGTATGTAATTTATACTGTATATATCATAAAGTATGGAACGTAAACAGCTTGGTGACTGTAGATAAGTTAGTGTTAGTAGATGGTGTGATGATGTCACTCTGGTTGTCCCACCCCCAGGATGCTGGAGTATTCTCTTGATGGACACAACGTCAGCCTATCAGCTATCAGGACTGTTCGTGTGCTCCGCCCACTACGAGCCATCAACAGAGTTCCCAGTGAGCACTTCTAAGCGTATTCTACGTACTTCTCCTCTTCTCTCTCTTCTCATCTCCTTTTCTCATCGTCTTCTCCTTTCTTCTCACTCCTCTCTTCTTCTCTTCTTCTCTCTCTCTCTTATATAAATAATAATCTTTATATATAATATAGATTATAATCTCTTCTCTTTTCACTCTCTTATCTTCTCGTCACAATATAATAATAATCTCTCTTCTCTCTCTCCAACTCTCAATATCCTATCTCACACTGTCATTGATAGGACATCATATAATATTGGCTCCATGAGTATAATATGCACATGTCTGGATAACCTGTGTGTTGATCCGTAATAGAATGGTGTGTGTATTGTGTGCTGCTGTGTGTCGCGTATTGTTGGGGTGTGTACTATTATTGTGTCTCTCACCTGTGCGTCATGTATTGTGTGTGTGTCTTTTGTACCATAAGATGGTATGAATATTGGGTGTGTTAAATGAATATTTTGTGGTGCGTCACCTTCCTCGTGTTTGTGTATTTGTGTGTGTGTGTCTCTCTTTTTTTCTCTCTCTGTTTCTTTCTTTGTTTCTGTTTCTATCTATCTCTCTCTGTTTTTTTTCTTTCTGTCTCTGTCTCTCCTGTCCTCTCTGTTCTCTCTGTCCTTGTCTGTCTCTCTGTTCTCTGTCTCCCTATCTTCTCTGTCGGCTCGCTCAGGCATTTTTGCCGTACTCTCTTATCGGTCGATCCCTGCTTTTTCGGGCTTTGTGATCCTACCTTCTGCTCGCAGGCTCTGTCGGGCTCTGTCCTCTACGTCAGGCATAGCGTATCTGGTGACTCCTGCTCTCTGGCCAGCTTTCTGCCCATTTTTTGCTCTGTCTCTCTGTTTCTTCTGTCTCTTCTCGTCCTCCATGTCAGGCCTGCTGCCGTATCTGGTGACCGTCACGCATTCTGGTACACGCCTGTCCCATTCTTCGCTCTGCTCTTCTGTCTCTCTCGGCATGCCGTATCCTGGTGACCTGCTCTGGACACCCTGCCCATCCTCTGTTCTCTGTCTTTGTCTGCTCTCAGGCCCATTCGCGTAATCCTGGCTGACCCCTGCTCACCGGACATGCCCATGCTTCTGTCTCTCTGTTCTCTCAGGCATGCGTATCCTGGTGAACCTCCCTTCTCGCTGGACACCTCTGCCCTCGTTGTCTTTCTCTGTCTCTCTCAGATGCATGCGTATCCTGGTGGAGCCTTCCTCTCGGAATTGCCCATTTTCTCTCTGTTCTCTCTGTCTTCTCTCAGGCATGCGCTACTCCCTGGTTGCACCTTCCTTCTCTCCTGGACCTCTGCCATTGCCTCTGTCCTCTCTCTGTCTTCCTCAGCCGCATGTTATCTCCTGGTGACCCTTCTTCTGGACCAACTCTGCCATCGCTTCATGATTCTCTCTGTCTCTTCTGTCTCTCTCAGGCATGGCGTATCCTGGTGACCCTTGCCCGTGGACACTCTCCCACCCATGCCGGGGAAACGGTGGCTGCTCGCTCGTGCTTCTCTGCTTCTTCGTCTTCTTCATCTTCGGCATCGTGGGCGTGCAGCTGTGGGCGGGGCTTCTGAGGAACCGCTGCTTCATGGGGGATGACATCCGCATGTGAGTAGCCAATCAGCAGCAGGGCTGAGAAAATGCAGCTATTCACTCTCCACCTCCATCATGTCAGATGCTATCTCTTCTGATATGCTCATAGAAACACACACACAGACACACAGACACACAGACACACACACACACAGACATACACACACACAGACACAGACATACACACACACAGACACACACAGACACACACACACACACACACACACAGACATACACAGACAGACACACACACAGACATACACACATAAACACACACACACATAAACACACACACACGCAGACACACACATAAACACACAGACACACACACACACAGACATACACACATAAACACACACACGCAGACACACACAGACACAGACACACACAGACACACACACACACAGACACACACACACACAGACATACACACATAAACACACACACATAAACACACACACATAAACACACACACGCACACACATAAACACACACACACACAGACACATAAACACACACACACACAGACACACACACATAAACACACACACACACAAATAAACACACACACACATAAACACACACACGCACACACATAAACACACACATAAACACACATACACACACACACACATAAACACACACACACACACAGACACACACACATAAACACACACACACAGACACACACACATACACACACATAAACACACAGACACACACAGACACACACACATGAACACACACACACACAGACACACACACATAAACACACACACACACACAGACACACACACACAGCGTCACCGTTCCATGTGTGTGTCCCCCAGGATGTATAATCTGTCCTTCCTGAACTCGTACTACCGTCCAGAGGAGTCGGAGGACCTCCCCTTCATCTGCTCCACCAATCGGGAGAACGGAATGCTTCGCTGTTCTGACGTTCCTCGCCGCCGTGTGGATGGGGCCTCCTGCTGGCAACCTGGTGACTCCGCCCTCCCTAGGGAGGAGGGGGAGGGGTCTGGGCTTGCAGACCCAATAGAAGGCTGTGTAAACTGGTTTCAGTTCTATAATGTGTGTCGCCCTGGAAACCTGAATCCTCACAAAGGAGCCATAAACTTTGACAACATTGGATATGCTTGGATTGCCATCTTTCAGGTGTGTCTGTGTTATGGATCACCTTGACAGGTGTGTGTGTTCCAGTTGATAACTCTGGAGGCCTGACAGGTGTGTGTGTTCCAGGTGATAACTCTGGAAGGCTGGGTGGATATCATGTATTATGTGATGGATGCTCACTCCTTCTATAACTTCATCTACTTCATCTTCCTGATCATCGTAAGTAGCAGAGTACCAAGAGCAATGTACCAGAGCAATACTCATATACCTCACAAATACTACAAGAGTAATGTACCAGAGCAATACTCATATATCACACTAATACTACAAGAGCAATGTACCAGAGCAATACTCATATATCACACTAATACTACAAGAGTACTGTACCCGAGTAATACTCAGATACTACATAAACACTGTACAGTGCTGTACCAGAGTAATACTAATATACTACATAAACACTGTACAGTGCTGTACCAGAGTAATACTAATATACTACATAAACACTGTACAGTGCTGTACCAGAGTAATACTCAGATACTACATAAACACTGTACAGTGCTGTACCAGAGTAATACTAATATACTACATAAACACTGTACAGTGCTGTACCAGAGTAATACTCAGATACTACATAAATACAATGAGTACTGTACCCGAGTAATACTCAGATACTACATAAACACTGTACAGTGCTGTACCAGAGTAATACTCATATACTACATAAACACTGTACAGTGCTGTACCAGAGTAATACTCAGATACTACATAAACACTGTACAGTGCTGTACCAGAGTAATACTCATATACTACATAAACACTGTACAGTGCTGTACCAGAGTAATACTCATATACTACATAAACACTGTACAGTGCTGTACCAGAGTAATACTCATATACTACATAAACACTGTACAGTGCTGTACCAGAGTAATACTCATATACTACATAAACACGGTACAGTGCTGTACCAGAGTAATACTCAGATACTACATAAACACGGTACAGTGCTGTACCAGAGTAATACTCATATACTACATAAACACGGTACAGTGCTGTACCAGAGTAATACTCATATACTACATAAACACTGTACAGTGCTGTACCAGAGTAATACTCATATACTACATAAACACTGTACAGTGCTGTACCAGAGTAATACTCATATACTACATAAACACTGTACAGTGCTGTACCAGAGTAATACTCAGATACTACATAAATACAATGACTGCTGTACAGATTGTTAGAGTGAACTGGAGGTGTTAGTAGTATTTGACTTCATGTATCTCAGGTTTGTGTATGACAGGTACTTCCTGTCTCTCTAGGTAGGCTCCTTCTTCATGATCAACCTGTGCCTGGTTGTCATAGCGACCCAGTTCTCAGAGACGAAGCAGCGAGAGAGTGCATTGATGCGTTCGGAGCGCAAAGCACGGAGGTATCGTTCAGATGCGTCCACGCTGGCCAGCGAGCGGGAGCCGGGATCCTGCTACGAGGAAACGATCCGCTACCTGGCTCACCTGCTGCGCCGCACCTTCCGTAGCCTGGCCCGCCTCCTCACACGTGTCACCTGTCATGGACGCACCCTCTCCAGCGCAGAGCCTTCCAAAGGGGGCGGGGACAGGGAGGTGAACGGCCACGCTCACCGGCACTCAGGCCACGCCCCTCCCATGGACGTCTTCCACCTTCATCATCATCATCTGGGTGGGGCCAACCACACAGGGCGGGGCCTCAACTACCCCGGAATCTTCCCTTCCAGTGTCTACAATCACATGACCAGCAGGGGGTGTGGCCAAAGGCAGGACAGACTGCCTCAGCTGTTGCTGGAACATGGTGAGCTCTCTGGTGTGTAACAGTAATGAGTGTGTGTGTTAGTGTGTATGTTACTGTAGTGTGTGTGTTAGTGTGTGTGTTAGTGTGTATGTTACTGTGTATGTTACTGTAGTGTGTGTGTGTGTGTGTGTCTATGTTACTGTAGTGTGTGTGTTAGTATGTGTGTTAGTTTGTATGTTACTGTAGTGTGTGTATGTTACTGTAGTGTGTGTTCGTGTCTATGTTACTGTAGTGTGTGTGTGTGTGTGTTAGTGTGTGTGTTAGTGTGTATGTTATTGTAGTGTGTGTGTTACTGTGTGTTAGTATGTACGTTAGTGTGGGTTAGTGTGTGCGTTAGTGTGTGTGTTAGTGTGTGCGTTAGTGTGTGTGTTAGTGTGTGCGTTAGTGTGTGTTTTTTTAGTGTGTGCGTTTTAGTTTGTGTAAGCACGCGTTACAGTGTATAAGTACATGCATTAGTGTGTGCATTTGCGTGTGTATGTGTTAGTGTGTATGTTATTGTGTGTTAGTGTGTGTGTACGCTAATCACCCCAGGTGTCCTCCAGGTGTGTGTGTGTTAGCGTGTGTGTTAGCGTGTGTTAGTGTGTGTTATTGTGTGTTAGTGTGTGTGTACGCTAACCACCCCAGGTGTCCTCCAGGTGTGTGTGTGGGTAACCTGGCGTTGCCAGGGGAGAAGCCAGGACAGCCCCTCCCATGTCCTTACTGCCTCCATGACAACCAGCATAGCGACAGTGACAATGCTGACTCAGAGCCAAGTGATGAAGTTCCTGCAGCGAGTGGGCGTGCAGACGGACAGGACTCTGGGCCAATGGCACGCCGCGCTGTGTGTGTGTGGGCGGAGCTGCAGGACAGTCTGCAGGTGGTGGTCAACAGCAGATACTTCAACAGAGGAATCATGATCTCCATCCTCATCAACACTCTGAGCATGGGCATAGAGCACCACCAGCAGGTACCGGGATGTGTGTCTGGTGTGTGTTTGTGCTGTGTGTGTGTGTCTGGTGAGTGTTTATGCTGTGTGTGTGTGTGTGTCTGGTGTGGGTCTGTGTGGTGGGTGTGTCTGGTGTGTGTTTATGCTGTGTGTGTGTGTCTGGTGTAGGTCTGTGTGGTGTGTGTTTATGCTGTGTGTGTGTGTGTCTGGTGTGTGTCTGTGTGGTGTGTGTGTCTGGTGTGTGTTTATGCTGTGTGTGTGTGTGTGTGTCTGGTGTGTGTTTATTCTGTGTGTGTGTGTCTGGTGTGTGTTTATGCTGTGTGTGTGGGTCTGTGTGGTGGGTGTGTCTGGTGTGTGTTTATGCTGTGTGTGTGTGTGTCTGGTGTGTGTTTATGCTGTGTGTGTGTCTGGTGTGTGTTTATGCTGTGTGTATGTGTGTCTGGTGTGTGTTTATGCTGTGTGTGTGTCTGGTGTGTGTTTATGCTGTGTGTGTGTCTGGTGTGTGTTTATGCTGTGTGTGTGTGTGTCTGGTGTGTGTTTATGCTGTGTGTATGTGTGTCTGGTGTGTTTATGCTGTGTGTGTGTGTGTCTGGTTTGTGTTTATGCTGTGTGTATGTGTGTCTGGTTTGTGTTTATGCTGTGTGTGTGTGTGTCTGGTTTGTGTTTATGCTGTGTGTATGTGTGTCTGGTGTGTGTTTATGCTGTGTGTGTGTGTCTGGTGTGTGTTTATGCTGTGTGTGTTCAGTGGGTCTTATTTAAAGGGTGTTAATCGTGTGATTAATTTTCCAATCAACACTTAGAGTCAGGCTGTGACTGTGTGTGAGCTGTTTGTATATGCTTGTGTGTGTATGCTGTGTATGTGTGCGCAAGTGTCCGTGTGAGAGTGTGTGTGTGTGTGTGTGTGTGTCCATGTGTGTATGAGAGAGTGTGTGTGGGTGTGTGTCCATATGTGTATGAGAGTGTGTGTGTGTGTGTGTACATGTGTGTATGAGATAGTGTGTGTGTCCATGTGTGTATGAGACAGTGTGTGTGTGTCCATGTGTGTATGAGAATGTGTGTGTGTGTACATGTGTGTATGTGAGTGTGTGTGTGCCCATGTGTGTATGAGACAGTGTGTGTGGGTGTAATTAGCTAGAGGAGCAGGCACTAATCCTAGAGGTCAGTAACATGGTGTTCACCAGGGTGGTGTGTGTGTATGTATGTGTGTGTGTGTGTGTGTGTATGGTGTGTGTGTGTGTGTGTGTGTTTGTGTGTGTGTGTGTTTGTGTATGTGTGTAGCCAGAGGAGCTTACCCTAATCCTAGAGGTCAGTAACATGGTGTTCACCAGCGTGTTCTCCCTGGAGATGTTGCTGAAGATACTGGCTTTAGGACCCTGTGGCTACCTCACCAACCCCTACAACACCTTTGACAGTGTGGTGGTCATCATCAGGTACCGTATGACTGGAAAGGTGTATCCTAACTTGTATACTGACTGTGTATGTATTGACTGTGTGTGTATACTGACTGTGTGTGTAAGTGTGTACTGACTGTGTGTGCACTGACTGTGTGTGTGTACTGACTGTGTGTGTGTGTGTACTGACTGTGTGTGTGTGTGTGTGTGCTGATTGTGTGTGTATACTGACTATGTGTGTACTGACTGTGTGTGTGTATGTGTGTGTATGTGTGTACTGACTGTGTGTGTACTGACTGTGCATGTGTGTGTGTGTACTGACTGTGTGTGTACTGACTGTGCATGTGTGTGTGTGTACTGAATGTGTGTGTGTGTGTGTACTGAATGTGTGTGTGTGTGTGTACTGACTGTGTGTGTGTGTGTGTACTGAATGTGTGTGTGTGTGTGTGTACTGACTGTGTGTGTGTACTGACTGTGTGTGTACTGACTGTGCATGTGTGTGTGTGTACTGAATGTGTGTGTGTGTGTACTGACTGTGTGTGTGTGTACTGACTGTGTGTGTGTACTGACTGTGTGTACTGAATGTGTGTGTGTGTGTGTACTGACTGTGTGTGTGTGTACTGACTGTGTGTACTGAATGTGTGTGTGTGTGTGTGTACTGAATGTGTGTGTGTGTGTGTACTGACTGTGTGTGTGTACTGACTGTGTGTGTGTGTACTGACTGTGTGTGTGTGTGTGTACTGACTGTGTGTGTGTGTACTGACTGTGTGTGTGTACTGACTGTGTGTACTGAATGTGCGTGTGTTGCAGTATCTGTGAGATCGCTGGCCAGGCAGATGGGGGTCTCTCCGTGCTGCGTACATTTCGTCTCCTGCGTGTGCTGAAGCTGGTCAGGTTCCTGCCTGCGCTGAGGAGGCAGCTGGTGGTTCTGGTTCGGACCATGGATAACGTGGCCACCTTCTGCATGCTGCTTATGCTGTTCATCTTTACCTTCAGGTACACATACACACATCCTGCAGGTACACACACACATCCTGCAGGTACACACACACACCCTGCAGGTACACACACACCCTGCATGTACACACACACCCTGCAGGTACACACACACCCTGCAGGTAGACTTACATCCTGCAGGTACACCCACCACACCTGGTTCATCTTTGTGGCCTTCATGTGTGTTTCAGTATCCTGGGGATGCACCTGTTTGGCTGTAAGTTCGGCCTCCGCCAGGACTCAGGAGATACGCTGCCAGACAGGAAGAACTTCGACTCTCTGCTCTGGGCCATCGTTACTGTGTTCCAGGTACACACTCTCACACATGATGTGTGATGACGTTAGATGATGGTGATGATAGTGGTGATGATGATGATGATGATGATGATGATGGTGATGATGATGAAAATTGTGGTGATGATGATGATGATGATGATGATGATGGTGATGACGATAGTGGAGATGACGATGAAAATTTTGGTGGTGATGATGATGATGATAATTTTGGTGATGATGATGATTATGATGGTGACAATGATGGTGATGGTGATGATGAAAATGATGATGGTAATGATAATTGTGGTGATGATGATGATGGTGATGATGATGGTGATAATGATGGTGATGATGATGATGATGATGGTGTTGATGATGGTGATGATGGTGATGGTGATGATGATGGTGGTGATGATGGTGATGGTGATGATGATGGTTGTGATGATGGTGATGATGATGATGGTGATGATGATGGTGATGGTGATGGTGATGATGATGGTGGTGTGCCCTGCAGATCCTGACGCAGGAGGACTGGAACATGGTCTTGTATAACGGCATGGCCTCCCCCTCTCCCCTGTCTCTCCCCCTCTCCCCTGTCTCTCTCCCCTGTCTCTCCCCCTCTCTCCAGATCCTGACGCAGGAGGACTGGAACGTGGTCTTGTATAACGGCATGGCCTCCACCTCTCCTCTGGCTGCTCTCTACTTCATCACTCTCATGACCTTCGGAAACTATGTCCTCTTCAACCTGCTGGTGGCCATCCTGGTGGAGGGCTTCCAGGCTGAGGTGAGGAGGGAGGGAGGGCGTCCAGGCTGAGGTGAGGAGGGAGGGCTTCCAGGCTGAGGTGAGGAGGGAGGGAGGGCTTCCAGGCTGAGGTGAGGAGGGAGGGAGGGCGTCCAGGCTGAGGTGAGGAGGGAGGGAGGGCTTCCAGGCTGAGGTGAGGAGGGAGGGAGGGCGTCCAGGCTGAGGTGGGGAGGGAGGGAGGGCGTCCAGGCTGAGGTGAGGAGGGAGGGCTTCTCTGTAGATCTGTGAGTGATGAGGGTGTGTGTTGGGTGTTGTTGTTGAGATGATGAAGTTGAAGTTGATGATGAAGTTGATGTTGATGAAGAGGGAGGTCATAAAGGTGCTGATCTGTTGCAGGGGGATGCCAGCAGGACTGACTCAGATGGAGATAAACAGTCTCTGAGCCAGGCGGAGGAGGAGAAGATGAGAGAGCTTCATGAAGCAGGTTTACACACACACACTAATACACACACTCATACACACACTCATACACACACTCATACACACACTTCCACATGCATTTATACACACGCACACTTAGACAAACGCATGTATACATTCACAGACTTACACATGCACTTATACACACACACTTATACATACATACATCACATTGTACATGAGCGTGTGTGTGTGGTGTGTGTGGTGTGTGTGGTGTGTGTGGTGTGTGTGTGTACTTGTGTGTGTGGTGTGTGTGTGTACTTGTGTGTGTGCGTGTGTGGTGTGTGTGTGTGGTGTGTGTGTACTTGTGTGTGTGTGGTGTGTGTGTGTGTGTGTGTGTGGTGTGTGTGTGTGTGTACTTGTGTGTGTGTGGTGTGTGTGTGTGTTCAGAGCTTAAGCTTCAGATGATGATGCTGGCCCCTAATGGCCTCCTCAACCCCCGCGCCTCCATGCCCCGCCCCCTGACCCCGTCGCCACGGCCACCGCGCCCCGCCCTGCCTCTTCCGGTCTCCTTGTGTTGTGCTCTGCCGACCTTTTTATTACATGCACACTGCTGTCCCCTGCCTCCATCGCCCATTCCTCGGGCGCCCGCCAATCCTCTCAAGCAGACTCATAGCTTTCTCTATTCAGGCCACACGTGCCCAGCATGCATCTCCCACAAGAGACTTGTAATGGTTCCCTACAGACGTCGCTAGGCGATCTCTCGTATCCGCCTCTTACACGATCACCACCAAACTAACACACTAAATTACACGCCGTGTACAGCGGGTTATAATATTTATGCTGGACCCAGCTATAACTTTTCGCTGGTCTCCAGCTAATTGGATATGATTTTTAATGACTATTTTTACTCCCTCGTCCAACGCCTCATGTATGTTCACATGTAATCGTATGTCCTATGTATGTATGTATGCTATGTACTGCTAGCGTAATGCTATTAAGATATGTATTGCTATTGTTAGTATTCCGGTGTAGTGTTTATTATTGTGGGTTAGTCACATCACTGTAATGGTCCCATGTATTGTCATGTATGCTAAATGTATCGTATGTAGTATGTAGTTATGTATGTTATGTCATGTACGTATAATATGTATTGATGTTGATTATGCTCCGTATCGTACTCCTCCCGTGCCTCCATTCGCTCACTGTATAGTATGCTCATCGTCTGTCCAATGTATCTATATGGGCCTAATGTACTGTAGATGTAAATGTTATGTATGTATCTTGCATGTACTGTCACCCACTGTAATGTCCATGATATCGCTATGTGATTTCGTGTATTATATCCTATACTTTAATATACTGTAATAGTATTGTATGCTATGTATGTATGTTCATGTTATGCACTATGGTCAATGCTGAATTGTATGTATGTATGTAATCGTAATGTATGTGATGGACTTGTGTATGGTATGTACTGTAATTGGTGTATGTATGTATGCTAATGCTTATGTATGTATGTAGTATGTATGTATGTATGTAATGTATGTATGTATGTATGCTACTACTGTGATTGTGTGTGTGTCCGTGTATGTATGTATGTATGTATTGTGTATGTATGTATGTATTGTGTATGTATTGTGTATGTATGTATGTATGTCTGTATGTATGTATGTATGTATGTATGTATTGTGTATGTATGTATGTATTGTGTATGTATTGTGTATGTATTGTGTATGTACTGTTGTGTGTATAAACATATCTAAATATGTATATTTATTTCTTGTTGCTTCAGTGGGATAGTCGTCGCTCCAGTTGGTCAAGCCTTCAGAGAAGGAGCCAATCAGGAGAGAGAGAATCTCTGCTTTCAGAAGAGGCGTGGTCTGGCTGGTCCAGTTACAGCACACGAGAGCCATCTCTCGACCAATCAGAGTATCTGCAGGTACCCATGCTCCACCCCGCAGACTGCAATGGGACAGCTCATCACCTTGCAGAGTGTTACCACGGCGACGTACCACATCCGCCATGTTACTATGACGATCAGGAGGAGGACGAGGAGGTTGAGGAGGTGTGTTTTGATTATGGACATGCAAATAATACATAGAAGTGTTTGCCAAGTTTGCCAACTGTGTGTGTTTTTGTCTGTGTGTGGTGTGTATGTGTATGTGTGTGGTGTGTGAATGTGGTGTGTGTGTCTGTGTGTGGTGTGTGTATGTGTGGTGTGTGAATGTGGTGTGTGTGTCTGTGTGTGGTGTGTGTATGTGTGGTGTGTGAATGTGGTGTGTGTGGTGTGTGTTTTTGTCTGTGTGTGGTGTGTATGTGTATGTGTGTGGTGTGTGAATGTGGTGTGTGTGGTGTGTGTTTTTGTCTGTGTGTGGTGTGTGTATGTGTGGTGTGTGTCTGTGTGTGGTGTGTATATGTGTGGTGTGTGTTTGTGTCTGTGTGTGGTGTGTGAATGTGTGGTGTGTGTATGTGTGGTGTGTGTCTGTGGTGTGTGTGTATGTGTGGTGCGTGTATGTGTGGTGTGTGTTTGTGTCTGTGTGTGGTGTGTTGTGTATGTTTGTGTCTGTGTGTGGTGTGTGTATGTGTGGTGTGTGTATATGTGGTGTGTGTGTATGTGTGGTGTGTGTGTGTTGTGTGTTTGTTCCAGAGTGTGTGTACCAAGCTGAAGATAAAGTTGGAGCCATACAAGCCCCAGTGGTGCAGAGACCATGAAGACTGTTCCCTGTATGTGTTCTCTCCTCAGCACAGGTACACACACACCTTACATACCCTACACACATGTACACACCCTACACACATGTACACACCTTACACACATATACACACACCCTCCACACCTTACACACACCCTACACACATGTACACACCTTACACACATGTACACGCCTTACACACCTTACACACACCCTACACACCTTACACACATGTACACACCTTACACACACCCTCCACACCCTCTATACACCCTACACACGTGCACACACTCTACACCCCTTCAGACACACCCTACACATGCACACACTCTACACACACCCTACACACATTTACACACCCTACACACCTGAAACACCCTAGACACATCCTACACACCCCACACACATAAACCTTACACACACCTGTACATAAATGTGTCCTACCTTTCCACGTCATCCATGTTACTGTGTGTGCGTCAGGTTCCGAGTGTGGTGTCACCGGGTCATCAGTCACAAGATATTTGATCATGTGATCCTCCTCTTCATCTTCCTCAACTGCATCACCATCGCTCTGGAACGGCCTCAGATCCAGCCCTACAGCATGGTAACACACAGACACACACACACAAATACACACACACTCTGACCTACAGCATGGTAACACACAGGCACTGTGACACACAAGAATACACACACTCTGACACACACACACACAAATACACACACACTCTGACACACCCTACACCCTACAGCATGGTAACACACAGGCACTGTCACACACAAGAATACACACACACACACACACACTGACACTCACACACACACAAATACACACACACACACCTAAACACACACAGTATCTACAGTAGTGTGTTATGTGTACATCTACGTATTTGCATATGTCTTTGTGAGTACACATGCTATATGTGTGTGTGTATATATATATGTGTGTGCATATGTGTGTATATGTGTGTGTGTATGTGTTTAGGAAAGAGTGTTCCTGAGTGTGTCCAACTGCATCTTCACTGTGATCTTCATAGCAGAAATGACTGTCAAGGTAAACACAGAAACATCTCAGATTATCTTCATTCATCTCAAATCTCTAAAAGTCAGAATATCTCCATTCATCTAAAATCTCTAAAAGTCAGAATATCTCCATTCATCTCAAATCTCTAAAAGTCAGAATATCTCCATTCATCTCAAATCTCTAAAAGTCAGAATATCTCCCTTCATCTCAGATCAGTTTTTAGATTACCATTAGATAACCATTACATGACTTCTTGTCTCCAAACTTTTTTCCCCAGTTTCGCTTCTAAACATCTCTTCTGTTTTATCTCTAAATCTCATTTTTTTATTTATATTTTTTATATGAGAAGATAAACCTATCAAATGTGTATGTTGATGGTATTTGTATATGAGTGTGTATATACTTGGTGTGTGCGTGTGTTGATGGTGTGTGTTACCTGTTGTGTGTGTGTGTGTGTGTGTAGGTGGTGGCTCTGGGGTTGTCCCCAGGTGAGGGTGGCTACCTGAGCAGCAGCTGGAATGTTCTAGATGGCGTGCTGGTGCTAGTGTCCCTGCTGGACATCCTGGTTTCCATAGCGTCCGCCGGGGGCAACCGCATCCTGGGAATCCTCAGAGTGCTGCGATTGCTACGCACGCTTCGACCACTCAGGTAGCGAGGAGAGAGGAGTGTTTGTGTGTGTATACATGTGTTTGCATGTGTGTGTACATGTGTGTGTATACATGTGTGTATACATGTGTGTAT
>BROE01000002.1:165931-196247 GCA_036571765.1 Plecoglossus altivelis
CACACACACACACAGTTCAATATACACACAGTTCATACACACACGGTTCATCCACATAAATACAACAGTAAACAGTTTGTATCAGGACGTACTGTAACCACATCTCAGCTACAAGACACTGTGTAAAGGAACATCTCATATAATCCTGGTAAACAGACTTAAGAAATGCCTTCAGAGACCATTTTCAACTAAAATGTAGATGCAAAAACCTTCCTTGGAAGGAATGAGAAATTCATCACACCTAACACCAAATGCTTTATTCCACTCAGAAGGAAGTGGTTAGGGTTAGTAACCCTAGTAACCCTAGTAACCATAGTAACCACAGTAACCCCAACCCTAAAGTGAATCTCTTTGTATGAATGTGTGCAGTTGTTCAAGGGGAAGTTCTTCCACTGTGATGGCCTGGACGTGAGAAACATCACCTGCAGGACAGACTGTCTACAGGCAGGGTACCGCTGGGTCAGGCGCAAGTACAACTTTGACAACCTGGGACAGGTATGTATACCTGGTTAACCTTAATAACTAACCCTAACCTGGTACAGGTATGTATACCTGGTTAACCTTAATAACTAACCCTAACCTGGTACAGGTATGTATACTTGGTTAACCTTAATAACTAAGACACACACACACACCTGGGACAGGTACTCACACACACACACCTGGTACAGGTATACACACACACACACATGGGATGGGTATGCACACAGTTATCAGACTTGAACAACAGACACTGCCCTCAAGTGTGTTGCAGGCTCTGATGTCCTTGTTTGTGTTGTTGTTGTGTTGCAGGCTCTGATGTCCTTGTTTGTGTTGTTGTTGTGTTGCAGGCTCTGATGTCCTTGTTTGTGTTGTCGTCGAAGGACGGCTGGGTCAGCATTATGTACGATGGGTTAGACGCTGTTGGAGTGGACCAGCAGGTACTCGTTACACACAGTACATATACACTACACACACTACACACACACTCTACACACACTCTACACATACACTACACACACACTCTACAAACACACTACACACACACTCTACACACACTACGCACACACTACACACACTACACACACTACACCACACACCACACACCCTACACCACACACTATACACAATAAACACACTACACACACACACACTACACACACTACACACACACACTACACACACACTACACTACACACACTTCACACACACACTCCACA
This sequence comes from Plecoglossus altivelis, assembly GCA_036571765.1. NCBI lineage: Eukaryota > Metazoa > Chordata > Actinopteri > Osmeriformes > Plecoglossidae > Plecoglossus > Plecoglossus altivelis. The sequence continues at coordinate 167,131 of BROE01000002.1, forward strand.
CACACTACACACACACTCTACACACACTACACACACGGTCAACACACACTACACACACACTCTACACACACACTCTACACACGCGCTCTACACACACACTAAACACACACTCTACACGCACACTAACCCACACTACACACACTACACACACTCTACACACACACTACACACACGCTCTACACACACACTAAACACACACTCTACACACACAGTGAGTCAACACAATACCAAAGACGATGGAAAGCATAGAAGGAGAGAGGAGCTAAAAATAAGAGTGATGGAAAAGTGGGCTGGATGAAGTGTCAAATATGTCTGTTTCTGGCATTTCCTAAGCTGACTCAGTACTCCTCATTGTTGCTACTTTCCCTCTCCCTCTCTCCTCTCTCCCTCTCTCCCTCTCTTCTCTCTCCTCTCTCCCTCTCTTCTCTCTCCCTCTCTTCTCTCTCCTCTCTCCCTCTCTCCTCTCTCCATCTCCCTTCTCTCTTCTCTCTTCCCTCTTCCTTTCTCCCTCTCTCCTCTCTTTCCTCTCTCTCTCTGTCTCTCTTCTTCTCTTCTCTCCCTCTTTTTCTGTCTATCTCTCTCTCTGTGTCTCTCTCTCTCTCCTGTCTCCCTCTCCTGTCTCTCTCTTGTCTCTCTCTCTCCTCTCTCTCTCCTCTCTCTCTCCTGTCTCTCTCTCTCTCTGTCTCTCTCTCCTGTCTCCCTCTCCTGTCTCTCTCTATTTTTCGGTTCTGTTAGATGATTTGGAGAGAGTTCTCTAGAGCGGGTGGGAAGTTGAAGGGTCACGCTTGCGAGGTACCCTCTATTAGATTTGACTTTTAATAGCGGCCTCTGGGGGTGCCGAGGTATAACGGGGGGGAACATTAGTTTTTCCATGGGAAGGGATAAGAGGATTATTCAAATGGAGAGAGGAAAGAACTGCAGATGATGGATGAACAAATTTGTCGATCGGCGCGATCGTCGAGTCAGACAATTATTGGGAAATCGTTGTGGTCTGGCCGTGTGCATTGACTGTAGGTTTCTGATGTTATTATGAGATTGATACTATATAGCGTGACGCATGTGCGAAGTATTTTCGCCCAGGAAGGTGCACGAGGGGGACTACAATGGTATTCGTGGTTCTCCGCTAGTAGTGCCTACGAGTTAGGGTGAATGTTGGTCCCTGATTGGGGACATAGTTCGAGAGTCCTAACATATGTTTTTTACGAGCTTTGGACAGGTAGTAGGAAAAGCATCAAGAAGGAGTACTGCAAATGAAATTTCGAGTAGAGACAAACAGTCCTTTCGATTACATGAAGTTAGTTTTTTAAACCAATTAGTCTGAGTGTGTGGATCTATACGAGAGTGGGGATGGGCACAAGGTGGGGTCCAGCTGAGGGACGGTGTTCATGTTGGATTGGGGATTGAGCCTTCTTTCAGGAGACACGATCGGGAGATGAGCATCGGGTATTAATCCATGAGCATGGGATCGGATTTTAATAATCACACCTTAATATGCGTTTCGTGTCAGTCGATTGGTGTGGTCAAAATTCAAGAGTCGGAGGCGTGAAGATGTAGACTTTGAGTCACTTATATATGGGTATGTTGTTGAGAGAGGCGAGTGAGAGGGAGAAGAGAACCAGGGGAGAGAGGGGATAGAAAAAGGGGGGAGACATGAGAGGGGGGGGTAGAGACAATAGAGGGGGATTTGTGGGAAAAGGGGGGGGGGGGGTAAAAAAGAGGGGGAAAAAGGGGGGGGGGGGGGAAAGGGGTGGGGGGAGAATATTTTTAAGGAGGGAGAGGAATTAGGGACGCAGAGACACCGCGGGTGGAGGTGATAGGGGAAGATAGAGATGGGACAATCATTATATGTTTCGGGTTTTTGAGCCTTTCGACCTCTGAGTGCGTGAGGGGGAGAGCAGGAGTGTGGAGTGAGACGCCAAGGGAGAGAGGGAACGAAAGCGGAGAGACAGAGAGTGGGGAAAGAGAGGGGAGAGATGCAGACGTGGAGAGAGAGATAGGCAGAGAAAGAGAGAAACAGAAAGATGGTGGAGAGATGGAGAGAAGGGGAAAGAGAGGGGAAAGAAGAGAGGGGAGAGAGACACAGAGGAGAGAGATGAAAGAGGAGATTCAGTGGAGAGAAAGAGAGAGTGGGAAGAGGAGGAACGAAAGAGATGGAGAGATGAGATGATGAAGGGAGGAGGAGAACGAAGATGTGCGATGAGGGACAGAGAGAGTGGGGGGTAGAAGGAAAGGGGGGAGAGAGGGAGAGCAGAGGGGGGCTGTGTGGAGAGACCAGATTCTGGGGTTGTGTGGAGAGACAGAGAGAGGGGAAAGAGAGGGGAGAGAGAGAGTGGGAGAGAGACACAGGGGGAGAGAGAGGAAAGAGATGTGGAGAGACAGAGAGAGGGGAAAGAGAGGGGAGAGAGACAGAGAGCGGGAGGGAAGGAGAAGGGAGAGTTTTAGTTTTTTCTAAGTAGTGTGATGGTACTGTTTGAACATTGGAACATACTGAAGGGTTGTCGTATATATCTGTGTGTGCATGGCTGTGTGTGTACATGGCTCTGTGTGTGTGTATATGGCTGTGTGTGTACATGGCTCTGTGTGTGTGTGTCCAGAGGCCCTGGAGAAACCCTACTATGCAGACTATCCCCCCATGCGTCGGTCCATCCACACGTTGTGCACCAGCCACTACCTGGACCTTTTCATCACAGTCATCATCGCCACCAATGTCCTCACTATGGCCATGGAACACTATGACCAGCCACAGGTAACTATGACCACCAACACACTACCACCAGGTAACCATGACCACCACCACCACATTACCACCGGGTAACCATGACCACCACCAACTACCACTAGGTAACCATGACAACCACCATACTACCAGCGGGTAACCATGACCACCACCATACTACCAGCGTGTAACCATGACCACCACCATACTACCAGCGTGTAACCATGACCACCACCATACTATCACCATGTAAACATTACTATTGCCACATTGTCGACATATCCCATACAACCAGGGGTGATGGAGATCACAGTGTTGGTAACCAGGGGCGATGGAGATCACAGTGTTGGTAACCAGGGGTGATGGAGATCACAGTGTTGGTGACCAGGGGATATGGAGATCACAGTGTTGGTAACCAGGGGCGATGGAAATCACGGTGTTGGTAACCAGGGGATATGGAGATCACAGTGTTGATAACCAGGGGTGTTGGAGATCACGGTGTTGGTAACCAGGGGTGATGGAGATCATGGTGTTCGTAACCAGGGGTGTTGGAGATCACAGTGTTGGTAACCAGGGGCGATGGAGGTCACGTTGTTGGTAACCAGGGGTGTTGGAGATCACAGTGTTGGTAACCAGGGGAATATGGAGATCACAGTGTTGGTAACCAGGGGCGATGGAAATCACAGTGTTGGTAACCAGGGGATATGGAGATCACAGTGTTGGTAACCAGGGGAATATGGAGATCACAGTGTTGGTAACCAGGGGCGATGTGTGTTTCAGTTCCTGGAGGAGGTGTTGAAACACTGTAACTATCTCTTCACTCTGGTGTTTGTCATCGAGGCCTTGCTTAAACTCATAGCCTTCGGCCTGCAACGCTTTTTCAAGGACAGGTACACACACACACACATACAAACTCTCTTAAAATATACACACTCTCAGAATACACACAGCGCACATTCTGACAATACACTTACACACTGTTAAATACACACATAGGTGGAACCAGCTGGACCTGGCCATAGTGCTGCTGTCCATCATGGGAATCACTCTGGAGGAGATCGAGATGAGCGCAGCCCTGCCCATCAACCCCACCATCATCAGGATCATGAGGGTGCTGAGGATCGCAAGAGGTACACACAACACACCATCACAACACTACACACACACATCGACAACACACACACGCACCACACCACACACACACACACCAGACTCGCACACACTCATCACTACATTAGATCACCACCCAATCAAGACACACACACTCATCACACACACTGTATTTCGGTGTGTAGTTGGATGCCAGGTATCACACAAGGGGAAGCTGAATAGTCTTGATCATTGTTGTGGGTCTCTGTTTTAGATATTGAAGCTGTTATGAACTGAATGGCGACAGGCATGCGCGCTTCTGCTGGAACACTGTGATTGAGGCTCTTTGCCACAGGTACTGGAGGGACATATAATACAGCAATGTGAAAGAAGTACATCAGAGTACAAACACCATTTGGATATATGTGTGTGTGTGGTGTTTGGTGTGGTGTTGTGTATGTGTGTGTTGTTGTGTGTGTGGTGTTGTGTTAGGGTGTTGTGTGTGTTGTGTCGCTGGTATGTGTGTGTATTTGTTGTGTGTTGTGTGATGTGTGTGTGTGTATGTGTTCTGATTGTTGTGTGTGGTGTTATGTGTAGTGTTTGATGAAATGTGTTGTAATATGTGTGCGTGTGTGTGGTGTGTATGTGATTATGTGTGTATGTGTAGTTCTCTGAGTGTGTGTGTGTGTATGTGGTGTGTGGTGTGTGCTCGTATTAAGTGTGAATGTGTGTGTAGTGTGTGTGTGTGTGTAGTGTGTGTGTGTATTGTGTTTGTGTGTGTGTGTGGTATCTGTGTGTGTGTGTGTGCTGTGGTATGTGTGTTTGTGTGTGTGTGTGTATACTGTGTCAGTGTGTGTGTGTGTGTGGTGTATGGTTGTGTGTGTGTGTTGTATGTGTGTGTGTGTGAGGGTGTGTCTAGGGTGATATTGTTGATAATGGTGTATGAATGTGTGTGTGTTGTGGAATGCGTTGACATATTGTGATGTCGAGATGTGTGTGGATGATTGTTGTGTGTGTGGTGTGTGATGTGATTGTGCTGTTGAAGCTGCAATCAGCATGTGTGCTCGTTGTGTGTGAGTGATCATAGGTATGTGTGTGCAGGTGGGGAACCTTGGCCTGCTGTTCATGTTGCTGTTCTTCATCTACGCAGCACTGGGAGTAGAGCTCTTTGGTGATGTGGAGACTGGGTCGTGAGATGTCATGTGTGTACTGTTGACGTGTCAGTAGAGAGAGAAGAGACCAGGAAAAGCTGCGATATGGAGATGTGTGTGTGGCTGTGTGAGATGAGAGAAGAGAGGATGAGAGAGAGGATAGGTATGATGCTGTGTTGTTGTGCGATAGAGTGGAGGGTATGGTCGAAGGGTGGTAGCGTATTGTATGTGTTGAGGTGTTATGAGTGGGTTAAGTTGGTGCAATTATGTGGGCCTTTATGTGTGTAAAAGTTACAGGGATGAATTACCTCTATGTGAATCTAATTGTATCATATATTTTTGACCTCCATTCCTACCTCCCCTCCTGCGCCCTTCCTCCTCTCCCATCATATCTTCAACTCCTCGCCCCTTAATACCCTTTCTCCGCCCTCTCCACCCTCCTCCCTCGTCCTTCTTCATTTCCAGAGTGTTCCGAAATATTGGAACCGATGTGACGTGGTCTATGAGTCGATAACGCTAACTTTGGAAAACTTGATGTGGCAATGCCTTCATTCACTGCTTGGTTCTGCATCTCAACCGGAACAATGATGGAATCATGAAGGTGGAAATACATGGATTTGCTAGATGGCCTATATTCCTCTTGTGAGGTTGGTTATGGCACTGTCTGTTCTGAGCATAGTGAGCTGATTGTGTGTATAACTTGTAAGCGTCTGTTAGCTCAGGAGCTCCATCTTGTGGACTAAATCAGCTTTTCCCCTCTCCTCCCTCCTCCTCCCTCCTCCATCCCTCCCTCCCCCCTCCTCCTTCTCCTCCCCCTCCTCCTACTCCCTCCTCCTCTTCCCTCCCCCCTCCTCCTCCTCCCTCCCCCCTCCTCCCTCTCCCAGGACACGCTGCGTGAGTGCAGGCCAGAGGAGCGTTCCTGCCTGACCTACCTGCCCCTGGTGTCTCCTCTGTACTTTGTGACCTTTGTGCTGATGGCTCAGTTTGTGCTGGTGAACGTGGTGGTGGCCGTGCTGATGAAGCACCTGGAGGAGAGCAACAAGGAGGCAAGGCAGGAGGAGCAGGAGGAGGCGCAGGAGAGAGAGGAACAGGAGGAGAGAGAGAGGAGGAAGAGAGAGGAGCAGGATGAAGAGAAGGAGAGAGAGGCCAACCGTCGCCTTAGTAACGCTTCCGCGGAACACACTGGACAGGTTCGTTGTGATGGAAACGGTTACTATGATGATGGTGATGGTGATGATGACACTGATGATGGTGTTTTGACATGGGGGTCTACAGGGTGTGGAAAATGAGGTTTGCCATAACCTCCTGACAGTCCAACGCCCCTATCTCTCCCGAATGCTCTCATTGCCCAATGACAGCTACATGCTCTGCCCACTCCGAACGCTAGCACACGCCCCCTTCCCTCCCATTGGCCACAAGGTGTATAAAGGGTATGGCTTTTCAGGTAACTATAACTTTTCCAACCTTATGTACAGGAATACAATGTTTATACATGGTTTGGGAGGTACTGTGTTCACTTTCTCTCCCCCTCCCTTTACCCCTCCCTGCCCCTCCCTTCCCCTCCCTTTACCCCTCCCTGCCCCTCCCTCCCCCTCCTTTTACCCCTCCCCCTTCAGGGTCCACCTGCTCCATGGCTTCCAGTGGGGCAGGGTCTCTACTCCAGGTGCCGGGGGCGTTACCTGCTGGAAGCCATGCCTCCTTAAGCTCCTCCCACAGCCACCGACCAATCATTCGCCTCAGTTCTACCCACAGCATCAGCAGACACAACCCCTCAAGAGACAGACAGCTCTCCCTCAGACACAGTCGTTCGTCCAGTATAGACAGACACAACTCTTACAAGTTAAGTCCTTCCTCCAGCATTGACCGAACCTCCCCTTCATTCCCTGCTCTTTACAATGTGTCCTATCAGCGTAGCCCCGCCCACAGCAATGATAGACACAAGCTAAGCCCCTCCTACAGCGTGGACAGTCACACTTCCTATAGGTTAAGCCCCGCCCATAGTGTGGACAGGTCCTCTCCTTATAGGCTAAGCCCCGCCCATAGCATGGACAGGTCCTCTCCTCATAGGCTAAGCCCCTCCTACAGCGTGGACAGGTCCTCTTCTTATAGGCTAAGCCCCGCCCATAGCGTGGACAGGTCCTCTCCTCATAGGCTAAGCCCCGCCCATAGCATGGACAGGCCCTCTCCTTATAGGCTAAGCCCCGCCCATAGCATGGACAGGTCCTCTCCTTACAGGCTAAGCCCCGCCCATAGCGTGGACAGGTCCTCTCCTTACAGGCTAAGCCCCGCCCATAGCATGGACAGGCCCTCTCCTCATAGGCTAAGCCCCGCCCATAGCGTGGATAGATACGCCCCTCCTGGAAAAGGACATCCCCTTCGTAGACCCAGCTCCTCCCAGAGTGGCAGACAGCTGAAGAGACAGGTATGACCCATCTTCCAGTTTTTCACTTCCTGCTTCTTGTTTGTGACTTCCTGTTCCCTGTACAACTTCCTGCTATCTCTTTGCTACATGGTTTTCTTTTGGGGAAGTCTTGCATTGCTGTATTACTTCCTGTGTGCAACTTCCTGTTTTGTGATGTAGCTTCCGGCTCTTGTATAAGTCACTTTTTCCTTCCTTTCTGCTTCCTGTAGAAAGCCGTGTGTGAGGAACTGACATCTGCTGAGGACCTACCAGGGTTAGAACTACCAGGATTAGAACTACCAGGGTTAGAACCACCAGGGTTAGAACCACCAGGGTTAGAGCTACCAGGGTTAGAACCACCAGAGTTAGAGCTACCAGGATTAGAACTACCAGAGTTAGAGCTACCAGGATTAGAACCACCAGAGTTAGAACCACCAGGGTTAGAACCACCAGAGTTAGAACCACCAGGATTAGAACCACCGGAGTTAGAACCACCAGGGTTAGAACCACCAGAGTTAGAACCACCAGGGTTAGAACCACCAGAGTTAGAACCACCAGGGTTAGAACTACCAGGGTTAGAGCTACCAGGGTTAGAACTACCAGGATTAGAACTACCAGAGTTAGAACTACCAGGGTTAGAACCACCAGAGTTAGAACCACCAGGGTTAGAACTACCAGAGTTAGAACTACCAGAGTTAGAACTACCAGGGTTAGAACTACCAGGATTAGAACTACCAGGGTTAGAACCACCAGAGGTCTGCAACAATGAAGCACTGCTCACTTCCTCACCCCCTGGCTGGACACACACCCATCCCTCACCCTCCAGCCCAACACACACCCCTACCTCACCTTCCAGCCCAACACACACCCCTACCTCACCTTCCAGCCCAACACACACCCCTAACTCACCCTCCAGCCCAACACACACCCCTCCCTCACCCTCTAGCCCAACACTCAGCCCTACCTCACCCGCCAATCCAACACACACCCCTCCCTCATCCCCTGGCTGGACACACACCCCTACCTCACCCGTTGGCCCTGACCAATCAGGCTCCATCAGTCCCAGAACCAGCACCCCTGAACTGTATGAAGCAGAGTCCCCAGTGTCTAGCATCATCTTCACCTCTGCTGACATCCAGCTGAGCCCAACACCTTCACCCCTTCACCCCAGCTCCCTGGTCTCAACACCTTCACCCCTTCACCACAGCTCCCTGGTCTCAACACCTTCACCCCTTCACCCCAGCTCTCTGGTCTCAACACCTTCACCCCTTCACCCCAGCTCCCTGGTCTCAACACCTTCACCCCTTCACCCCAGCTCCCTGGTCTGTCCTATGGACGAGCAGCAGGGGCTCTGCCAATCACTGTTGCCTGTTCCAGACAGGAAGAGGGAGCAAAGCCCGCCCTGCATCACCATAGACTTGCCCCCAGACAACCTCGTTGCCACGATGATGGGGTTGACAGACAGTGCCATGCACCTGCGAAAGCGGACCTCATCCTTTGACTCCTCATCCCAGAAAGACTCTGTAGACACGCCCCTTTCATCTCATCACCAACCTGAGGAGAGCACCCTGAACATTGAGGCAAAGACCAGCCAATCAGGAAGTTTGTTACTGCAGATGGAAGACACGCCCCCTGAGGACGATCTGCTGGGATTGGCTCCCACCCCCCTGAGGAGGCAGAGCTTGGTGCGTATGCCAAGCACACAGAAAGGGGAGGAGCCTTAACTCTGAGCCTGCCCACACACACACACTGTTTCCTGTATGATATGCAATAGACCCTCCCAGCTAGCATCTCTTTACAACTGTGTGTGTGCATCACAGCAGAGATGATGCTAACCACCCTTGCAGATAACTCCTATCTCCTATCAGTTGGTGTTTTTAGGTTTAGTTGAAACGCAAGGAAGACAGAGAGACAGCACATAGACATGTTTGGTATATATTCAGGTAGATCGATGTATATGAATAATATTATGAATAATAAACATCAGTAGACTAACAGAATAGTATAAATACTCCTCTTATCATGCTCCTCTCCTCCTCTCTCCTTTCCTCTGCTGATCAGATGAAGGGCTTCACCATAACTGAGTACAGATTGCATGGGATATTTTAATACTATATTTAAATACGGTGTATTTACAGAATAATGTTATTCATATTGTGATGATGACGAGGGTTATGATGATGATAATGAAAACGATGACCAGAAGTATAGGCGTGTCACTTCCTGCGGCAGGAAAAATTAAAACACTTTGTCTCTGAAAAGATCCCTGTCAAACTGTGTTACACACATATACACACACACACACATATACACTCACACACATACACACACACACATATACACACACATACACACACACATACACACACACATATACACACACACATACACACACTCACACACACATACACACTCACACACATATACACACACACATATACACACACACACATAGACACACTCACACACACACACATACACACACATATACACACACTCACACACTGACACTGAATGCATGATGCAAGTCCAGTAGTTTATTTCATTTTTCATTATTCTGTCTCTGGTTTTTACAATCAAATATTAATATTAATGAAATATTAAACTACATCAAATATTGACACTGCAGCTGTGGGATCTTACTCACACCCGTCCTGAAAACTCTCTGATCTCTCTTTCCATCCCTTCCTCCCTTCCCTCCATGCTCTCCCACACAACTGGCAGTCATTTGTCTCAGCCAATGGATTACATTGAACTCAGAGAGACTGTGTGATTGGTCATTGAAGTCTGTATAGCTTCTTTGCATGTGTTGGGTGTGAGAGCGTGTCTGTGTAAATGTGTGAATGTGTTTGTGTGACATGGTGGGTGATGATGTTCCATGTCTGTCTGAGCCAGCGGTTGCCATGGTGAAAATAGAACAGATGTCACCTGACCTGGGACCAACCAATAGCAGCCACAGAGGATCCAGAAAAGAATCCCCTTTTCTTTTTTTCTCTGTCTCTCTAAACAAGCTTGTATTGGCAGTCTTCTTTTCTACCAATCACTGCATCTCACCTCCCTCCACTTCTAGAAGGTGGGGGTGATGTAGTGTGTGTCTAGAAGGTGGAGGTGATGTTGTGTGTCTAGAAGGTGTGGGTGATATAGTGTGTCTAGAAGGTGTGGGTGATGTTGTGTGTCTAGAAGGTGTGGGTGATGTAGTGTGTGTCTAGAAGGTGGGGGTGATGTAGTGTGTCTAGAAGGTGGGGGTGATGTTGTGTGTGTCTAGAAGATGGGGGTGATGTAGTGTGTCTAGAAGGTGGAGGTGATGTAGTGTGTCTAGAAGGTGGAGGTGATGTAGTGTGTCTAGAAGGTGTGGGTGATATAGTGTGTCTAGAAGGTGGGGGTGATGTTGTGTGTCTAGAAGGTGGGGGTGATGTTGTGTGTGTCTAGAAGGTGGAGGTGATGTAGTGTGTGTCTAGAAGGTGGGGTGATGTAGTGTGTCTAGAAGGTGGGGTGATATAGTGTGTCTAGAAGGTGGAGGTGATGTAGTGTGTCTAGAAGGTGGGGGTGATGTGTGTGTCTAGAAGGTGGAGGTGATGTTGTGTGTCTAGAAGATGGGGGTGATGTTGTGTGTCTAGAAGGTGGGGGTGATGTGTGTGTCTAGAAGGTGGAGGTGATGTAGTGTGTCTAGAAGGTGGAGGTGATGTAGTGTGTCTAGAAGGTGGAGGTGATGTAGTGTGTCTAGAAGGTGGAGGTGATGTAGTGTGTCTAGAAGGTGGAGGTGATGTAGTGTGTCTAGAAGGTGGAGGTGATATAGTGTGTCTAGAAGGTGGGGGTGATGTGTGTGTCTAGAAGGTGGGGGTGATGTTGTGTGTCTAGAAGGTGGGGTGATGTAGTGTGTCTAGAAGGTGGAGGTGATGTAGTGTGTCTAGAAGGTGGGGTGATATAGTGTGTCTAGAAGGTGTGGGTGATGTTCTAGAAGGTGGAGGTGATGTTGTGTGTCTAGAAGGTGGGGTGATGTTGTGTGTCTAGAAGATGGGGGTGATGTAGTGTGTCTAGAAGGTGGAGGTGATGTAGTGTGTCTAGAAGGTGGGGGTGATGTAGTGTGTCTAGAAGGTGGAGGTGATGTAGTGTGTCTAGAAGGTGGAGGTGATGTAGTGTGTCTAGAAGGTGGAGGTGATGTAGTGTGTCTAGAAGGTGGGGGTGATGTGTGTGTCTAGAAGATGGGGGTGATGTTGTGTGTCTAGAAGGTGGGGGTGATGTAGTGTGTCTAGAAGGTGGGGGTGATGTTGTGTGTGTCTAGAAGGTGGGGGTGATGTAGTGTGTCTAGAAGGTGGAGGTGATGTAGTGTGTCTAGAAGGTGGAGGTGATGTAGTGTGTCTAGAAGGTGGGGGTGATGTAGTGTGTCTAGAAGGTGGGGGTGATGTTGTGTGTGTCTAGAAGGTGGGGGTGATGTGTGTGTCTAGAAGGTGGGGGTGATGTTGTGTGTGTCTAGAAGGTGGAGGTGATGTTCTAGAAGGTGGAGGTGATGTTCTAGAAGGTGGGGTGATGTTCTAGAAGGTGGGGGTGATGTTCTAGAAGGCAGGGGCGGGTCTTGGAGGGCTGAGTGCCTGTGGGTCCAAGGTTTCAGTGAAGGGTGGAGCTTGGTAGGGGTTGGTGGTTACTATGGTGACTCCGTTGGCGACGGGATAGGGCGTGGCATGGGCATGACCGGAGCCATCCAGGTGCTGGCAGGTGAAGAGACTCATGTTGGTTCCAGACAGCAGCCTCTGGAGAGCACTGACCGTCAGGCCGGCCTGCACACACACACACACACACACACACACAACACACACACACACAGCACACACACAACACACACACACACAACACACACACACACACAGAACACACACACACACAGCACACACACATGTACACACAGCGGTGTTATGTTAATTGGAGTTAAACATGCACAGACTCAGGTCAGAGTTAGAGTTTCAAACACAAAGCTCAGTTCAACGCACACACAAGATTAACACACTCACACCACAGACACACACAAGATTAACACACTCACACCACAGACACACACAAGATTAACACACTCACACCACAGACACACACAGGTGTTGGTGGGATCAAATCTAACTGACATATGAGAAAAGAGGAGGGGTCAGGGTGGAAGTCCAGACCAATGAGAGGTAAGAAGAGGGGTCAGGGTGGAAGTCTAGACCAATGAGAGTTAAGAGGAGGGGTCAGGGTGGAAGTCTAGACCAATGAGAGTTAAGAGGAGGGGTCAGGGTGGAAGTCTAGACCAATGAGAGTGATGGAGGTGTTTTGGAAAGAAGTCTTTGCTTGTCTTCAAGGAAAGAGATGTTCTTAAATCTGTCTACTGCAAGTAGACACAGGTACCCCTGTAACACACACATGCACACACACACACACACAACAATATACATCATATATATACATATGACAAAACAAGATGTACTATGCTACATCCTCTAGCTCACACACACACACCTTCACACACACACACCTTCACACACACACACACCTTTACACACACACCCTCCTGCCCACACACACACCGTCACACGCCTTTACACATGCCTTCACACACCTTCACACACACACTTTCACACACACATTCACACACATACACCTTTCACACACACCTTTACAAGCACCTTCACACACATACACCTTCAGACACACCTTCACACACACCTTTACACACACACACACCCTCCTCACCACACACACTCCTTCACACACACACACCCTCCTCACCACACACACTCCTTCACACACACACACCCTCCTCACCACACACACTCCTTCACACACACTGTCTCATACCCAGCTGAGGATGGAGAAGAAGCAGAAGGCGATGGCGGCCCTGGCAGCATCAGAGCCCTGAGCCAATGGAAGCTCATCCTCAGATGTCTGTTGCCACTGATTGGCCAGGAAACAGAATCCCACAAACCACAGGAAGCTGCATAGAGCTGGGGCGGGTCCAACACAACAGTCACAGACATGTGTATGGTGTGCATGCATGTAGTGTGTGGCATGTATGTAGTGTGTGGCATGTATGTAGTGTGTGGCATGCATGTGGTGTGTGGGATGTATGTGGTGTGTGGAATGTATGTGGTGTGTGGGATGCATGTGGTGTGTGGGATGCATGTGGTGTGCATGCATGTAGTGTGTGGGATGCATGTAGTGTGTGGGATGCATGTGGTGTGTGGGATGCATGTGGTGTGCATGCATGTGGTGTGTGGGATGCATGTGGTGTGCATGCATGTGGTGTGTGGGATGCATGTGGTGTGCATGCATGTAGTGTGTGGGATGCATGTAGTGTGTGGCATGCATGTGGTGTGTGGGATGCATGTAGTGTGTGGGATGCATGTGGTGTGTGGGATGCATGTGGTGTGTGGCATGTAGTATCCCCCCCCCCCCCCCCCGGGCGTGTGGCATGTATGGGGTGTGTGGTATGTATGTGGTATGTATGGGGTGTGTGTGTGGTATGTATGGGGTGTGTGGGATGCATGTGGTGTGTGGGATGCATGTGGTGTGTGGCATGCATGTGGTGTGTGGGATGCATGTAGTGTGTGGGATGCATGTAGTGTGTGGCATGTATGTAGCGTGTGGCATGTATGGGGTGTGTGGTATGTATAAGGTATGTATGGGGTGTGTGTGTGGTATGTATGGGGTGTGTGGCATGTATGGTGTATCATGTATGGTATGTGGCATGTATGGTGTGTGGTATATATGGGGTGTGTGAGTGGCATTTTTGGGGTGTGTGTGGTATGTATGGGGTGTGTTAGTGGCATTTTTGGGGTGTGTGTGGTATATATGGGGTGTGTGAGTGGCATTTTTGGGGTGTGTGGTATGTATGGGGTGTGTTAGTGGCATGTATGGTGTGTGGTTATGTATGCAGTGTGTGGTTATGTATGCAGTGTGTGGTTATGCATGCAGTGTGTGGTTATGTATGCAGTGTGTGGTTATGTATGCAAGGTGTGGTTAGTGTTATTAGTGTGTGGCATGTATGGTGTGTGGTTATGTATGCAGTGTGTGGTTATGTATTCAGTGGTTATGCATTCAGTGGTTATGTATTCAGTGGTTATGTATTCATACCAGAGCAGGCCAGGTCCAGCAGCACTACTCTTCGTCTGTCTCTCACGCTGCTTAGCGACGGGAACAACACATCCACAACCAGGAAGCAGAGGCTGCCAAGGAAACAGGCCACACCCACCGTCACGCCGTAGTTACAAGCATCATAGTTCTTGTTGAACACACACAGTAACCGTTCACTTCCGATGTTGATGTAGCCTTCGTTTATAATAGAACTGAACACCACCATGGAAAATACCTGGGACAGAGAGAAGGAGAGAGGTTAGTAAACATTAAGGCAGCATGATAATGACTTCACAGTTGGGTTAGAAAATGTTTTAATTTACGCCTCTCTCTCTTTCAGCCCCCCATTCCCCTCTCCTCTACCTTCCTCCCTCACACCTTAACACACTCCTCTCTCTTTCAGTCCCCTCTCTCTCTTTCTCTAACCATAACCCCCCCCTCTCCCTCTCTCCTCCAGTCCCCCTGGTCACCCTCCTCTCTCTCAAGTCCCCTGTCCACTCCTCTCTCTTTCAGTCCCCCTTTCTTTCAGTCCCCCTCTCCTCTCTCCTTCAGTCCCCCTGTCACCCTCTCCTCTCTCTTCCAGTCCCCCTGCCCCCCTCTCCTCTAGCTTTCTCCATCACACCTTAACTCGCTGGCACCCCCCCCCCCCCCCCCCACTCCACACCACATTGCCTGTTTTACCGACAGAACATCTCATCGTCAGCCTAACCGGTAATTAAATCACAGGATGCGCATGCTAGATAACGTCACCTCGCCTCGTTCGACCGCTCCAGTGTCAAACATGCAGTGCATTCACGTAAACACATAATTTTAGAACCGATAATCTAACCGAGTGAATAAGGCCGCTATCTGGCAACAAAGACACGGACTATGAAATGACGCATTTGTTTTGTACTCAAAATAAACAGACACGCACACGCGCATCAACATATTTAAATTCCTGATTATCCCAATAATTCCTATTATCCCTTCTGCTCATTGAAGTCCTGAACGCGCAGTGACAGACCGCTGGCAGCTCTACAATCAGACCCATAGCTTCCCTCAGCCCCCGACTGTCTGGCCCCCCACCCTCAGTACCAGCGGTCCGGTAACGGTTATCTCACCCAAGACAATAGTCTGAGAATGGTCCGAGGCTGTTTTAAGAAAGTAACGGGGTCGAAGCTCGTGCTACCAGCTTTGCCAGCGCCAAACGAGCCGGTTGGCTCCATCCCTCCAGTCTCGCGCTGAGAAAGGGAGACTCACGTTGCGGTGCGATCGGTCTGATTTAACACACACCCCCACTCTCTCGCGCGCTCTGTAGCGCCCCGCGCGACCCTCAGGATGTTACGGAAGTTGGTATTGGGCAACTCCATTAACGTGTCGGCGCACCATCTCGATTAACAGTGTTTCATTGACGTGACACAACACAACTGTACCACATCAGACGGTAATGTGCGCGGTACAAGCCCCCTCGTGTTTGGTTCATGTGCGGTGGCCGACTCAGCAGTGAACTATTAGTTTGTTTGGCGGGAAGCAAGTAATTGCCATGATCAGTTCTCACAGGGCGTGTGGAACACAAACCCCGGTGTTTAAATATTCATTCCTGTCACGGCAGTCGGAATCGCCCGGTCTGCGTTTCAAGGTGAGACTTTGTGGGTGTATTGAACGATCTACCTGTAAAAATCACCTTTTAGGTTTTCGTTGTGGAGGAGCATGGCAAAGCAGAGCCCCAGTAAAGTGAGCCGCGAGACGCTGGTGGGAGGTACAGACCCGCCAAATCTCTCATGACATCACACATCGATATCCCCTCATGTTTGGTTCACTATTCTAGTGAGTTCACTTTCTAGCCTTCATTCTTTCCCTCTTTTCGTCACCGCCTCTCTCTTCTCTTTAAACTCTATATTACTGAAGACATTGCTTGAGTGGCCTGATACAATTAGACACTATTATTATGGCTGTTATTTCATTGGAATGTATGATTATTATTATTTTAAAATAATACATCTAACCACGCTATTACTATTTCTATTACTCCAGTTGACTGGTTTATGTGTTGCTGCGGCAGTCTACTAATGTCTCTGCAGCACTGTATCGTGTCCACTAGGGGGCAGCACTGTTCCACAGTTGGACAGAGACTGAGAGCGGTATGGAGAGAGAAGGAGAAAGGGATGTAGAGAGAGGGAGAGAGTGAAGGAGAGAACCCAAGAGAGAGATGGAGAGAGAGATACAGAGAGGTATGGAGAGAGAGGGATGGAGAGAGAGAAACCGAGAGATGGAGAAAGAGAGATGCAGAGAGATAAACCAAGAGAGAGATGGAGAGAGAGGAATGGAGAGAGGAGAGGAGGTGGTCTCCTGGAGGTGTACAGGTGACCCAATGACACAAAATCATCTCTCTCATTGATGATGCCATCTGACTAGATCAGCTATCTCAAATTACACACACTCACATACACTCAATCACCTCCCTCCAAACACACAGTCATGCTGTCCCCTGCTCTATGTTAATGACCAGATAACTTTACACAGCAGAGATCAGGATCTGGCAACCAGACACCTCCCTCTGGGACCAAACCTGGCAACCCAACCCTGAGGAATAATTTGCTTGATGGCACCAATAATCACTGTCCTGTTATCGATCTGTGTGTGTAGGTGTGTGTTCAGACACTGGTACTTTAGGTGGGTAATATGTATATATATATATGTACCTCTCTTTTGTTGACAATCTGAGTGTGTGTGTGTGTGTGGTGTGTGTGTGTGTGTGTGTGTGGTATGTGTGTGTGTGTGTGGTGTGTGTGTGATAGAGTCTTGAAACAGTTCCATTCTGACAGGAAGTACTCATCCCTGGCTCCAGCTCTTGTATAATTCATGCCCCGCCCCCTCCTGCCTCTAGAGTTACATCTGCCGGGCCAAATGACAAATAAGACTCCTTCTACAAACCTCTCTCTCTCTCTCTCTCTCTCTCTCTCTCTCTCTGTCTCTCTCTCCCTCTCTCTCTCACACATACACACTCCCTTCTACAACCTTAACCCTTCTCAGCACTTGTGAAAATAACTCTCTCTCCTCCTCTTTCTCTCTCACAAACACACACTCCTCTCTCTCTCCCTCTTCGTTCTCACTCAGACACTCCCTCTCCTGTGCTGGGTGGAGTCTGAGAGTGTCAGTGCATTACTTCTGCAGTGCAGCAGTGTGTGAGAGCAGGTTGGCAACTTGGAGCTGACCCTAGCATTGACCTGTGACCTGTAGACCTGGAGGGACTGAACAGGAGAGGGGCTACTACCTGAACAGGTAGAGAGCTGAGAGATAGCTGATAATGTGTGTGTGTCAGAGAGCCGATAATGTGTGAGAGAGATAGCTGATAATGTGTGTGAGAGATAGATAATAATGTGTCAGAGAGAGAGAGATGATAATGTGTCAGAGAGAGAGAGAGCTGATAATGTGTCAGAGAGAGAGAGCTGATAATGTGTGTGAGAGAGATAGCTGATAATGTGTGATAGATAGCTGATAATGTATGTGTGTCAGAGAGCCGGTAATGTGTGAGAGATAGCTGATAATGTGTGAGAGATAGCTGATAATGTGTGAGAGATAGCTGATAATGTGTCAGAGAGATAGCTGATAATGTGTCAGAGAGAGAGAGCTGATAATGTGTAATAGATAGCTGATAATGTGTGAGAGATAGCTGATAATGTGTGAGAGAGAGATGGCTGATAATGTGTCAGAGAGAGAAAGCTGATAATGTGTGTGAGAGATAGCTGATAATGTGTGAGAGAGAGGTAGCTGATAATGTGTGAAAGATAGCTGATAATGTGCCAGAGAGATAGCTGATAATGTGTCAGAGAGAGAGCTGATAATGTGTGATAGATAGCTGATAATGTGTGAGAGATAGCTGATAATGTGTGAGACAGATAGCTGATAATGTGTCAGAGAGATAGCTGATAATGTGTCAGAGAGAGAGAGCTGATAATGTGTGTGAGAGATAGCTGATAATGTGTGTGTGAGAGATAGCTGATAATGTGTGATAGATAGCTGATAATGTGTGTGAGAGATAGCTGATAATGTGTGTGTGAGAGATAGCTGATAATGTGTGATAGATAGCTGATAATGTATGTGTGTCAGAGAGCCGGTAATGTGTGAGAGATAGCTGATAATGTGTGATAGATAGCTGATAATGTGTGAGAGATAGCTGATAATGTGTGATAGATAGCTGATAATGTGAGAGAGAGATAGCTGATAATGTGTGATAGATAGCTGATAATGTGTGAGAGATAGCTGATAATGTGTGATAGATGATAATGTGTATGAGAGATAGATGATAATGTGTGATAGATAGCTGATAATGTGTGAGAGATAGCTGATAATGTGTGTGAGAGATATAGCTGATAATGTGTCATAGAGAGCTGATAATGTGTGATAGAGAGCTGATAATGTGTGTGAGAGATAGCTGATAATGTGTGATAGAGAGCTGATAATGTGTGTGAGAGATAGCTGATAATGTGTGGGAGATAGATGATAATGTGTGTTTGATAGAGAGCTGATAATGTGTGAGAGAGACAATAATGTGTGTATTTGTGTGAGAAAGAGACGATAATGTGTGTGTGTGTTGATGTGTGCAAAAGAGCTGATGACGTGTGTAGCTGATAATAGGTGTGTGCGAAAGATACAGATATTCTACTGTGTTTCCAGGGGTGTTGATGGAGACCAGACCAGTCATGTGACCAGTCATGTGACCAGTTTTGTGGTTTCAAATCTTCTGTCCACACACACACTGCTGAGGAGTGTTTCCAACACACACACAAAGGTGAGAAGTTTCTCTGCACACACACACTCAAACACACACACACATTCACACACAAAGACAGACACACACACACACACACAGACGAGGACAAGTAAGAATGGGTTTAGTCTTAGTCATGAATTGAAGGGTCTTTATGTCTAATGGAGTGAATCTCGTAGACTCATATAGATGTGCTCTGTGTATGGTAACAGTGTGTGTGTGTGTCTGTGTGTGTGTGTCTGTGTGTGTATGTGAGTGTGTGTGTGTGTGTGTCTGTGTGCGTGTGTGTGTGTGTGTGTGCGTGCGTGTGTGTCTGTGTGTGCGTGTGTATGTGTGTGGACAGGTGCCGGAGAGGTCATGATGCGTCTGTAACCACGTATCAAGATGCCTGGGAAGAAAGACAACAAGAAGGATAAGAAAGGAGGGAAGCCAGAACCAGAGAAGAAGAAGGAGGAGGAGAAGAAAGGGAAAGGAGACAAGAAGGCAGGGAAGGAGGACAAGAAGGCAGGGAAGGAGGACAAGAAGGCAGGGAAGGAGGACAAGAAGGGAGGGAAGGAGGAGCCGATTAAAGGGAAGGGGAAGGATGATGGGAAGAAAGGAAAAGACAAAGGGAAGAGCAAGAAGGTAGAGTCAGAGGAGGAGGAGCTTCTGAGCGAGGAGGAGGAGCTTAGCGAAGATGAGGAGGAGGAAGAGGAGTCTGAGGATGACCGGGGGAGGCGGGGCCGGGGAGGGAAGGGGGCGGCGGCCAAAGGCGGCAAGGGGCGGTCCCGGGGGAGAGGAGGCGGAGATTCAGAAGACGATGAAGATGAGGAGGAGGGAGATGAAGAGGAGGAAGAAGAAGACTGGAAGAAGAAGAAGACTAAAGAGCAAAAGGGCGGGAAGAGTTCGGAGGACAAGAAGAAGAAAGCAAAGCGGACGGAGGAGGCAGTGCCCACCGTGCCGGTGAAGGACATCCCCAAGAAGGGCCTCAAGAACATGTCCAAAATGTTCATGAAGTTCTCTGGCTTCAGGCGACGTCGCAACTCCCGCAAGAAGCTGAAGAGCACCTCTCGACTGTTCCTCGGGCTGGGCAAAAGGAAGAACCGACTGGCCAAGAAGAAGAGGAGGAAGAGCATGCTGAAGAACACGTCCAGGTTCATGATGAGGTTCAAGGCCAGCAAGAAGAAGAAGGAGAAGGAGAAGAAGGAGAAGGAGGAGAAACAGGGTGCGGGGGGCAGGAAACCTTCCTACATGTTGATTCGTCTGGGCGGCAACCAGGACTCTGGAAAGAGAGGGGGAGGCGGCTTCTTCAAGGGAATGTTCAAGAAGAAAGGCGGGACTGGGGGCGTCGCAGAGGACTTTAAGAACCAGAGTTTGTTGCTAGGGAAGGTTGCTGGGGTGACCAACTGGCTAACCAAGAGGTTCCTGTCCACAAAGATGCGTGAGAGTGGGGGAGACTGGGCTGGGCGTCACCGGAGCAGGAGGCAAGTCAGTGCCAGAGGTCATCCCCATGGTTTCCAGAACAGGGGTTTTGAGGGGGAGGGCTTGTACGGCTACAATCAGGGGGCAGGGGGGAGGGGCTATAGCAGACGCTCCGCCCGCCACAAGGCGCAGGCTGGTTACCATGGCTATGGCCAGACGGGGTATGATGACGTGTATGGGGTGGCGCAGGATCGCTATGGTAACGGAGTGGGTGACCACTACGATGTCCCGTCTCAGGACCAGGGATACTACGAGGATGACGCCGGCTATTATGATGAATACGGTGTCCATGGTGACCCTGGAGGGCGGTTCCATGACCCCTACACTGCTCAGGGTTACTATGACGACTACAGGCCGCAGCAGGCGGAGGGGGGAGGACAGTATGAATACGATATCTATGGAGATGGGATTGAGGACTATGCTGACCCCCAGGAAGGTTACTACGATGAGTCGATGGGTGGGCATGCTGGTTTCTATGACGACGGGATGGGTGGGCAGACAGGTTTCTATGACAACGGGATGGGTGGGCAGGCTGGTTTCTATGACGACGGGATGGGCGGGCAGCCAGGGGCTTTCTATGACAATGGCTTGGGTGGACAGGCTGGTTTCTATGACGACGGGATGGGTGAACAGGCTGGTTTCTATGACAATGGCATGGGTGGACAACCAGCCGGTTTCTACAGTGACGGGCATGCAGGTTTCTATGATGGCAGCCAAGGAGGTATGTACGGCGACCCTTATGCTCAGGACTACCAGCTGAACTACAGCGAGGCCCCAGCCATGGCCTATCCAGACTACAGCTCCCAGCAGGCCATGGGGCTCCAAACAGGAAGTCAGCAGCTGTACCCTGGCTACACAGCAGAGGGACTTGAGGTCCAGGGGCTCTACCAGGACCAGTACAGGGAACAGCTGGACCAGTATGGTGGTAGCATGGGGGTCGTGGAGGAGGGGGGTGGCATGACCTTCAGAGTTCCCCGGCCGCAGGTGCGTCTCTTTGGGAAGGAGCGTCTAGACGTGGCCTTGCCCCCCCCACCCAAACTTCCCCCCCAGCCAGAGTTTGAGGACATGTCAGACATCCAGTATGAAGACCAACAGCCCCTAATGCCCCCACACATGATGTCACCACAGGAACAGATGATGTCACCGCACATGATGTCACCACAGGATCAGATGATGTCACTACACATGATGTCACCACAGGAACAGATGATGTCACCACACATGATGTCACCACAGGAACAGATGTCACCACACGTGATGCCCCCACACATGATGTCACCACAGGAACAGATGATGTCACCACACATGATGTCACCACAGGAACAGATGATGTCACGACATGTGATGCCCCCACACATGATGTCACCACAGGAACAGATGATGTCGCAACCAATGATGTCACCTCAGATTATGTCACCACAGCAACAGATGATGTCACAGCACATGATGTCACAGCAGGAGCAGATGATGTCACAGCAGATGATGTCACCACAGGAACAGATGATGTCACAGCAGATGATGTCACCACAGGAACAGATGATGTCACAGCACATGATGTCACAGCAAGAGCAGATGATGTCACCACGCATGATGTCACCACAGGTAGCTATCTGGTTGGTTTAAACTGCAATATAATGATGAAAATGTTTATTATGAAAATGTGTTTTCCAAATGTTTTTATTAGCTAATCAATTATTAGAACAAAAGTTTGTGAATCTACATATTTGGGTCATGACCTTTCTACATTCATGTCATGTTAGTGTTAACATGAACACGTTCATCTGTGACCTTCTCTCAACATAATTGTTTCCACAACAGATGATGCCGATGATTCCCACTCCAACAGCTCAGCTCATCCAGCAGGCTGGATCTCCCACCATGCCCCTGCGTCCACGCATGTCCCCTCTACCCCGTCGCCACATACCCCTCTCTCCCTCCCCCTCACGACGATCCATGATTATGTCATCACCTCAGATGCTGAGGCGTCCCTCTCCCCATGCCTCTCCCATCCCTCCACGCCACCTCCCCCCCTCCCCCCAGCCCGTCCTGAGAGCAGGGTTTAACAACAATGCACAGCGCCCCCCCTCCCCACGCCGCTTCTCTCCCCCAGCATCCCCCAAACTGTCCGCCCATCTTCCACGGCGCCTGCAACTTCAGAGGCCCCCGTCCATGGCCCCCACCTCCCCCACCTCCCCTCGAGCCTCCATGAGGAGGCCCAGCCCCCCCACTTCCCCTCCCCTTGTACGCAGTCCATTGGGGGGGAGAAAGATACGTTCCCCCTCCCCTCGCCAAGCCTCTCCCCCTGCCTCTCCCCACCTGACGATGAGACCCAGAGACTCTGTCATCCAACCCCCCCAGCACCCCTCCCCTTCCCTCTCCAGGCAGAGCTTCTCTCCCAGGGGACCATCTCCCTCCTCCCCCTCACTCTCCCGACGATCCACTCGCGTCCTGCGGGCCGGAAGCACTCCTTTGGCTCAACCCAGACTAAGAGGGCGGGGCAACGTTCCCATGGGAACAGTCCGTCCCTCTCCCATGGGTCTACGGGGACGACCGGTGCCTCCCCCAACACAAAACGTTCCCCCTTTCAGAACGAGTCTCCGTAGCAACCGGTCATCTGTCCTGACTGTGGATTCCCACCTGCTCTCTCCCTTTGCCTCTCCAGTGCCTTCCCCCCGCATCCCTCACCTCTCCTCTCCCCAGATGTCTCAGCGCAGACCCTTGGGTGTGAGAGAGGACGGTCGCCTTCCACCTCGGCCCATGGCCAGGGGGAGGCCTCTCATGGCCCGACGCCCCTCCCCCCAACCCTCCCTCAAGCAAATGCCCCCTCCCTCCCCGCACCTCCCTCACCGCCCCTCCTCTCCCCACCCTTCCATGGCCCCTGCATCCCCGCGTCTCCCCCGTCACCAGCCGTCCTACCCCCCTGACCCCTACTCTGACCCTGTGGGGGTGCACCAGTCAGAGCAGTTTCTCCCCTCATCCCCCATGCTATCTGGGGCGTTACAGAACCAGGCCCTCCGCTCCGCTTCTTACTCCTCCACCCTGGGCCCCAGCCGGGCCGTCCCCCTTCAGCCTCCGTCCCCCTTGTTGTCAGGGGCGATGGGCTACCACGAGCATCTCCAGGGAGCGTCATATGTGACTCCACTGCAGCACTCTACTTACAGCCCCACCCCAGAGGAGTTCGAGCAGTTGCCAAGGCAACCGTCGTCGCCCATGTTGTCGGGGGCGATGGCACATCAAGGGGCATTGCAGGGCATGGCCAACTACCAGTCACCCCTACAACGATCCATGTCACCGTACGAGCAGTTGCCACAACAACCGTCGTCACCCATGTTGTCAGGGGCGATGGCCCATCACGAACGTCTCCGAGGAGCGTCGTACACTTCACCCCTACAGCATCCCATGTCACCGTACGAGCAGTTGCCACAGCAACCGTCGTCACCCATGTTGTCGGGGGCGATGGCACATCACGAACGTCTCCGAGGAGCGTCGTACACTTCACCCCTACAGCGTCCCATGTCACCGTACGAGCAGTTGCCACAGCAACCATCCTCACCAATGTTGTCAGGGGCGATGGCACATCACGGGGCATTGAGGGGTGTGGCCAGCTACCATTCTCCCCTGCAGCGCCAGGTCTCTCCATACGGACCAATTGTGACGCAGTACGACTACATCTCTGAGCCAGGACCCGCCCCCCTTCTCCACGATGCCCTGCAGAACCGGGACATGGGGAACATGAGGAACGTGGGCCGTGGGTCCTTTCAGAACCCATATGCCCCGCCCCCGCGCTACCCCCCCCAGCTGCCATACGCCATGCAGAACCAGCAGCTGCGACAGGCGTCCTATCAGAGTTCACTGCAACGCCGCAGCTCCCCCTACGCCCCGCCCTCCCCTCAGCTAGGCCACGCCCTGAGGAACCCCCAGCTGGCTCAGGCCTCGTACCGCCTACCAGACGGGACCCTGATGAACCCGTACGGAGAGCCCGTCCCCACGTCCCCCAGTCTGTCCCGTGCGCTGCAGAACCAGGACGTCACCAAGGCCTCATACACCCTGCCGGATGGGTCCATCATCGCCAACCCTCAACAGCAGGTACTCTACTACTACCTAACTACTACTAACCTACAAGCTTAGAGTTAGCTATAGTCCTCCTAACCTGACCCATGACCCCTGACCTACTAGCTAACAGTTAGTCCTCCTAACCTGACCCATGACCCCTGACCTTCAAGCTTAGAGTTAGTCCTACTAACCTGACCCATGACCCCTGACCTCTCTCACCAGAAGTCCATGTCTCCTAACCTGGCCCATGACCCCTGACCTCTCTCACCAGAAGTCCATGTCTCCTAACCTGGCCCGGGCCCTGAATAACCCTGCCCTGCGGGACGCTTCCTACACCCTGCCTGATGGGACCATCGTCATTGAAGCCAAGCAACAGAAGGCTGCCTCCCCATCACTGACAGCTGCACTGTGTAACCCCTACCTGAAGGGGGCGTCCTACACCCTGCCTGATGGCACCATCATCATTGACCCCCGCAAGCCCGTCTCCCCCAACCTGTCTGCTGCCCTGAAGGTAACACATAAAACTGAAAAATTACATGGGGGGTGCATGACAGGGCTGATATGATGTGCAAGAAAATGCACCCCCTGCTAACTCTGGGCTGGTGTGTTGTGCAAGAAAATGCACCCCCTGCTAACTCTGGGCTGGTGTGTTGTGCAAGAAAATGCACCCCCTGCTAACTCTGTCTAGGAAGGTTTCTCATCCATGAAACTCACTCTGGTTATTAATACTAGTCCCCTCAACAAAGAGGAAGAATCATTTGATACTGGGAGGCACACACATATATACACGTGCACACACACACACACATATGCACACACATACAGTATATACACACATACAGTATATACACATACACACATACATGTACACGCATATACATACACACACATATAAACGCACGTGTATATATACACATATATAAGTACTCGATAGACCCATTTGACACATCTCCTCCACAGAACCCGACCATGAAGAATGCATCCTACAGTCTCTCTGAAGGGATCATCAGGGATCCTAATAAGCCGATGTCCCCAAACCTGGCCCTGGCTCTGGGTAACCCTGCTCTTCGCGGAGCCTCCTACACCCTTCCAGACGGCACCATCATCATCGACCCCCGCAAGCCCCGCAGCCCTAACCTGCTGGCTGCGCTGCAAAACCCCCACCTGCAGGGGGCGTCTTACACCCTTCCAGACGGAACCATCGTCATCGACCCCCGCAAGCCTGTCTCCCCCAACCTGTCAGCGGTGAGCACCTGGGAGGGGTGTGTGTGTGTCTGTGTGTGTGTCCCAAGAGGGTGTAACTTGTGAGAGAGTGTGTTTGTTGTTCAGTAGAGTCTGGTGTGTGTGTGGTGGTTCCAAGTTCTCCTAGTGTGTGTGTGGTAGTTCTAACTTCTGTGTGTGTGTGTGTGGAGTTCTAGGCCCTCCAGAATGAGAACATGAGGAACTTGTCATACCGGCTGCCGGACGGAACCCTGGTGATGCCAGGCCAGAAGCCAAGCCAGCCCAACCTGGCCGCTGCTCTGCAGAACCAGAACCTGCGTTCTGCCAAGTATCGCCTTGGAGACGACTCTGCCCTCTCAGCCAACCCTGCCCCTCCCCCGCCCAACCTCTCTTCAGCCCTCCAAAAACAGGTCTGTTATCCCTCCATAGACACATACACACATACACACATACACCCATACACACATACACCCTTACACACATACACACATACACCCTTACACACATACACACATACACCCATACACACATACCTGCATACACCCATACCTCCATACACCCATACCTGCATACACCCATACCTGCATACCTCCATACCTCCATACACCCATACCTCCTCCATACACCCATACCTCCATACCTGCATACACCCATACCTGCATACACCCATACCTGCATACACCCATACCTCCTCCATACACCCATACCTGCTTACACCCATACCTGCATACACCCATACCTCCTCCATACACCCATACCTGCATACACCCATACCTCCATACACCCATACCTGCATACACCCATACCTGCATACACCCATACCTGCATACCCCCATACCTCCATACACCCATACCTGCATACACCCATACCTCCTCCATACACCCATACCTGCATACTTCCATACCTCCATACACCCATACCTCCATACACCCATACCTCCTCCATACACCCTTACCTCCATACCCCCATACCTCCATACACCCTTACCTGCATACACCCATACCTGCATACACCCTTACCTCCATACCCCCATACCTGCATACACCCTTACCTCCATACACCCATACCTGCATACACCCATACCTGCATACCTCCATACCTCCATACACCCATACCTCCTCCATACACCCTTACCTCCATACACCCATACCTCCATACACCCATACCTCCATACACCCATACCTCCATACCCCCATACCTGCATACACCCATACCTGCATACACCCATACCTGCATACCCCCATACCTGCATACACCCATACCTGCATACCCCCATACCTGCATACACCCATACCTGCATACCTCCATACCTCCATACACCCATACCTGCATACACCCATACCTGCATACCTCCATACCTCCATACACCCATACCTGCATACCCCCATACCTCCATACACCCTTACCTCACCCCCATCCTTCCAGGATCTCAAGCTGGCTCAGTTCCACCTCCCGGATGGTTCTGTCCTGACTCGTCGCTTTCACAAGCCCTTCCTGGGTGACGCACTGAACAACCAGCAGCTCCGCTATGCCTCTTACCGCCCCCCGGGGGCGCTGCAGGGCCCTGATGGCCGCTATGCGCATGCCCCTTCCTATGGCCCCCGCTCCGGCCACTGGGCCAGCCACGCAAGAGAGGGAGCCGGGCCTGAGGGAGATGATGTCTGGGCCTCTGAGAGGGTTCTGCCCCATGGAACCATTCAGAACCTGAGCAAGTGGTCGATGTACCGCGAGGAGGGAGGGATGGAGGGCTTCTCCCCACCTCCTCAGGGTCCTGGGGGGCGGAGCCTGCAGGTGGACTGGACACCTGAGAGGGGCGAGCCTAGAGGGACCTGGTTTGATAAGGTGACACACACACACACACACACACACACACTACACACACACACACACACACACACTACACACACATAGACTACACACAGAGACACGACACACACAGATACTACAAACACACAGACTACACGCACACACACACATAGACTACACACACAGACACACGTATAGATTACACACACAGACACTATACACACAGACTGTACAGAAACACACACCTTCACAAAGCCCTGTGTTGTGTGTGAAGGTGTACGCGGTACGCAGCATGCCTACAATGGGGCAGAGGGTGAAGCGTTGGGCAGAGGGGATGGAAGACATGACTCAGCTGGAGTAAGTTATTAGCTTTGACCACTTCCTGTTTCCTGCTTGTTAGCTGGAGTAGATCTCCACACACACTCTGACCACTTCCTGTGTCCTGCTTGTTAGCTGGAGTAGATCTCCCCACACATTCTGACCACTTCCTGTTTCCTGCTTGTTAGCTGGAGTAGATCTCCCCAGGGTTAAACCATTCCTGTTTCCAGCTTGTTGATTGCTGATTGCTCTGTGTGTGTGTGTGTGTGTGTGTGAATGTGTGTGTGTGTGTGTGTGTATACATTTGTTTACAGGGAACTAAATGAAACCACTGTCTTGATGAATCTGAAGAAACGCTATGACCAGGAGCTCATATACGTAAGTACACACACACACACACACACACACTCACATACACACACACTCACACTCACACACACACACACACACACACACACACATACACACACTCACTCACATACACTCACACTCACACACACTCACACACACACACATACACACATTCACATACACACACACACACACACATACACCACACACACACACCTCTTTTATACACCAACACAAACACAACCCCCTGACCCCCCACTCCTCCACAGACTTACATCGGCAGTATCCTGCTGTCCGTGAACCCCTACAAGATGTTCAACATGTACGGCACTGATGTGGTGCTGCAGTACGAGGGCCATGGCCTGCCAGACAACCCCCCGTAAGAGACAGGAAGGGGGGGCTCAATGGGAGTGTGTTTCTGTCAAAAGGTTTGTCTTGTCAAAAAGAGGGGTTTCTGTGAAGAGGTTTGTGTCATCAGAGGTGGGCTGGTTGGTTGCCAGGGGAATCTATGCTTATGGTGTAAAGAGATACACGACATCTTTAGTAACAGGAGAACTCTAAAGGTTAGCTCAGTAAGTGGAGGAGACAAGATGACTTCTGAGTCACACACTCACAGTGTGTGTGTGTGTGTGTGTGTGTGTTTGGCTTGCCACTCACAGTGTGTGTGTGTGTGTGTGTGTGTTTGGCTTGCCACTCAC
>BROE01000002.1:199282-210388 GCA_036571765.1 Plecoglossus altivelis
GTCTGGACAGTCTTCTACATGCAGGGGCTGTGTCTGGACAGTCTTCCCCATGCAGGGCCTGTGTCTAGACAGTCTTCTACATGCAGGGCCTGTGTCTGGACAGTCTTCCCCATGCAGGGGCTGTGTCTGGACAGTCTTCTACATGCAGGGGCTGTGTTTGGACAGTCTTCTACATGCAGGGCCTGTGTCTGGACAGTCTTCCCTAGGCAGGGCCTGTGTCTGGACAGTCTTCCCCATGCGGGGGCTGTGCCTCTGGGCAGGGAACCAGTCAGATTGGTTTTATTTCTGGAGACCTGGAGTTAGCTAACGCTAATGCTAATCTGATGCTAAGATGCTCTGATCCTGATCTGGAGGAGCTATTTTAGACTGAGAGTAGGAGGAGCAACAGGAGGGAGAGAGGAGGTGGGAGGAGCAACAGGAAGGAGAGAGGAGGTGGGAGGACCATCAGGAGGGAGAGAGGTGGGGGAGAGGAGGTGGGAGGAGAAGACAGGGGAGGACAATTAACTGTGTGTTGGACCCATCACACTCATACAGCACTCTCACCCTTTATCTCTCTCTCTCTTCTTTGTCCTCTCACTTTGTCTCTATCTCTCTCCTCTCTGCTCTATGTCTCTCTCCTCTCTGCTCTATGTGTCTCTCTCCTTACTGCTCTATCTCCCCACTGCTCTATCTCCTCACTGCTCTATGTCTCTCTCCTCTCTGCTCTGTCTCTCTCCTCTCTGCTCTATCTCTCTCTCCTCACTGCTCTATGTGTCTCTCTCCCACTGCTCTATCTCTCTCTCCTCTCCGCTCTATCTCTCTCTCCTCACTGCTCTCTCTCTCTCTCTTTCTATCTCCTCACTGCTCTATATCTCTCTCCCCACTGTCTCTCTCTCCTCACTGCTCTCTCTCTCTCCTCACTGCTCTATCTCTCTCTCCTCTCTGCTCTCTCTCTCTCTCCCCACTGCTCTCTCTCCTCTCTGCTCTATGTGTCTCTGCTCACTGCTTTGATTACACATTTCTACCATACAGAATACACACACACACACACACACATACATACACACACACACACACACACACACACACACATACACATACACACATACCGGTACTAAACACACTCGCTCTATGCATACAAGACAAGCATTCCATGGAACTTGTAGCAAACGGGGCGTACTTAATTTCCTCGGCGGGGGGGGGCGGGGGGGGGGTGAGGAGTGGGTGGGGATGGTGGAGAGAGAGAGAAAGTGCAACCACTCCTCAACAAACTAGTAGGACACCTTGACCACAACTTTCCCTCCCTTCTCCCTCCCTCCCTCTCTTACCTCTACCTCCTCCTCCCTCTCTTCCTCTCCTCCCTCCCCCTCCCTCCTCCTTCTCTTACCCTCACTCCCTCCCTCCCTCCTGTCTCTCTGTAGCAGTGAACTGTGGTTGACCCCTGACATGATCATTGGTAGGACGTAGGTGGGGAGAGAGTTTAGTTTGTGTACTGTGAACTCACGCTGCCCCCCTTCCTGTAGTCGTAGCGACCATGCAAGACCTGTGAACTCACACTGCCCCCCTCCCTGTAGTCGTAGCGACCATGCGAGACCTGTGAACTCACAATGCCCCCCTCCCTGTAGTCATAGCGACCATGCGAGACCTGTGAACTCACACTGCCCCCCTCCCTGTAGTCATAGCGACCATGCGAGACCTGTGAACTCACACTGCCCCCCTCCCTGTAGTCATAGCGACCATGCGAGACCTGAAGCGTAAGGACAAGCTAGTGGAGGCTGCAGGGGATGCCTATGGCCGCACTCTGAGCCTGGCCACGCTGGACGTCTGTACGGACCAGTCTGTCACAGACTGTATCAACGGCATCAAGGACCGACATGTAGACGTACTGAGTAGACACACGCACACACCTGCACAAGCACACAGAACACACTCCCACCATGCACACACACAGAAACACAACACACACACACCGTACAGCACACACACATGACACACACAGACACACACTCACCATGCACACACACAGACACACAGACACACAATACACCGGTTACACGCACACACCTACACACACACTCACCTATGCACACATCACTCATCACACACCACACAACACATACCACACACACCATAAACACACTTCACTCACACATACATACACACACACTCACTTCACACACACACCGTACACACACCACACAAACCACCACACACACACCCATACACACCACTCTCTCAACACACACACACAACCTACACACCACTCAGACTCACACACACACCATACACACACTCACACCATACACACACACCATACACACACTCACACACACCATACACACACTCACACCATACACACACACACACACCGTACACACACTCACACACTCACTGTTATGATACACTAATGATCAACATGATTATTATTGTTATGATACACACAGATTCACCATGTGCCGTATGTGTAAATGCACTGCCACCTGCTGGTCAACACTGGGAAATCACCCCTTCTCCCCTAACCTCTGCCCTCCCTTTCCCTCCCCTCCCCCTAACCTCTCCCCCTTCTCCCCCTAACCTCTCCCCAGTCAACAACGCAGGCATTGGGCTGGTTGGGCCCTTGGAGAGCATCCCCATGCAGGAGATGAAGCAGGTGTTTGAGACCAACGTGTTTGGAGTCATCAGGATGATCAAGGAGGTTCTGCCAGACATGAAGAAGAGGAGAGGAGGCCACATCATTGTGATCAGCAGTGTGATGGGTCTACAAGGTAGGGAGGGAGGAGAAAGGGAGGGAGAAGAGGAGAGAGGGAGAAGAGGAGAGAGGGAGAAGAGGAGAGAGGGAGAAGAGGAGAGAGGGAGAAGAGGAGAGAGAGAGGAGAGGAGGGGGGGTGAGGGGAGGGGGTAGGGAGGGGATAGGGAGGGAATAGGGAGGAGGGAAAGGGAGGGAGAAGAGAGGAAGGAGGAGGAAAGAGGGGAGGGGGAGAGGAGAGGGGAGAGGAGAAGAGAGGAGGAGGGGGATGGAAGAGAGGGAGGGAGGAGAGGGAGGGGGGAAGGGAGAGGGAGGAGGAGAAGGAGGAGAAGAGAGGAAGGAGGCAGAGCAGGGAGGGGAAGAACGAAGAGAGGGAGGGAGGAGAGGAGGGACGAAAGGGGAGAGGACTTCGAAGTAGAGGAGAGAGGGTGACCAGACAGGTTGTTCCTAACCTTGTGTGTATGTGTGCGGCAGTGCAGAGACAGGTGTTCCTTAACCTCTGTGTGTGTGTGTGTATGGTGTGTGTGTATGTGTGTGATTGTTGTGTGTGTGTGTGTGTGTGTGTGTGTGTGTGTGTGCTCAGAGTGGTATTTAATGACGTGTATGCAGCGTCTAAGTTTGCGATGGAGGGTTTCTGTGAGAGTTTGGCTGTTCAGTTGCTCAAGTTCAACATCACGTAAGTATGACTACAACTCCCACAATGCACTGGTCACATGACTCTTCCCTAATCACCCCTCTCTCCCTCCAGCATGTCCATGATAGAGCCGGGCCCAGTGCACACAGAGTTTGAGGCCAAGATGATTGAGGACGTTCGTCAGAAGGAGTTTCCAGGAGCAGATCCAGACACAGTCAACTACTTCAAGAACGTGTACCTGCCCTCCTCCCTCGACATCTTTCAGACGTTGGGGCAGAACCCTGACGACGTTGCCAGGGTAGGTCACAGCCAGCCAGACAGCCAGCCAGTCAGTCAGCCAGCCAGCCAGCTAGCTAGCCAGTCAGCCAGCTAGCTAGTCAGTCAGTCAGTCAGTCAGTCAGCCAGCCAGCTAGCTAGCCAGTCAGCCAGTCAGTCAGCCAGTCAGCCAGTCAGTCAGCCAGACAGCCAGTCAGTCAGTCAGTCAGCCAGACAGCCAGTCAGCCAGCCAGCTAGCTAGCCAGTCAGCCAGCCAGTCAGTCAGCTAGCCAGCCAGTCAGTCAGCCAGTCAGCCAGCTAGCTAGCCAGACAGCCAGTCAGTCAGCCAGTCAGCTAGCTAGCTAGCCAGTCAGCCAGCTAGCTAGTCAGTCAGTCAGCCAGTCAGCTAGCCAGCCAGTCAGCCAGCTAGCTGGCCAGCCAGCCAGCCAGCCAGTCAGCCAGCTAGCCAGCCAGCCAGCTAGCTAGCCAGTCAGTCAGTCAGTCAGCCAGTCAGCCAACATGCTTCTACCTGTTTACCTGAGTGTTCGTGACCTGCAGGTGACCCAGAAGGTGATAGAGGCAGAGAGTCCTCGCTTCAGGAACATGACCAACCCCCTGTACACACCTATCGTGGCCCTGAAGTACGCAGATGAAACAGGAGGGCTGTCAGTCAAGGCCTTCTACCACATGCTGTTCAATCTGGGACCCCTTATGCACGTCAGCATGAAGGCCATGCAGTACCTCACCTGTGGCTGTCTGAGGGGCCGTGCTGTGGCCCCACACTGACACACACACACTAACACACACTGACACACACACTGACATACACACACACACACACTGATACACACACTGACATACACACTGACATACACACTCTGACACACACACTGACACACACACTGATACACACACACAAACTCTGATACACACACTCTGACACACACGCACAGTCTGACACACACACACACAACCACGCACACACACTCTTACACACTCTGACACACACACACACACTGACACACACACACACACACACACACTGACACACACAGGTTAACCCTGGGCTATCTCTAACCATTACACACATGCAGACTTACAAACACAGTAAATATATAGATATATTATATATCGATCTGCACACTTGAACTGCTGCCATACTTTCTACTTTAAACCTTTATCCAAACCCTTTAAACCTTTATCCAAACCCTTTAAACCTTTATCCAAACCCTTTACATCTTCATCCAAACCCTTTAAACCTTTATCCTAACCTCTTAAACCTTTATCCTAACCCCTTAAACCTTTATCCTAACCCTTTAAACCTTTATCCTAACCCCTTAAACCTTTATCCTAACCCTTTAAACCTTTATCCTAACCCTTTAAACCTTTATCCAAACCCTTTAAACCTTTATCCAAACCTTTAAACCTTTATCCCAACCCTTTAAACCTTTATCCAAACCCTTTAAACCTTTATCCTAACCCTTTAAACCTTTATCCTAACCCTTGAAACCTTTATCCAAACCCTTGAAACCTTTATCCTGACATTTAAACCTTTATCCAAACCCTTTAAACCTTTATCCTAACCCTTTAAACCTTTATCCTAACCCTTTAAACCTTTATCCAAACCCTTTACATCGATAAGACCCTGGAGAAGGATGACACAGGAAGGACATCGATGGAAACACTTAAACCAACTGTGAAGTACTTTCAGTAAATCTGTTGTGAGATTAAAAGTCCAAATCTTAATCACTGTTTCTGTTTTTGTCCCAAAAGCTGTAGTACTTAAATACACATCCCTGCCTCCCACACACACACACACACACCCCTGCCTTTCACACATACACACACACACACACATCTCTGCCTCCCACACACACACACACACACCCCTGCCTTTCACACATACACACACACACATCTCTGCCCTTCACACACCACACACAACACATACACATCCATGCCTTCCACATACACACACACACACATACACACATCCCTGCCTTCCACACACACCTGCCTTCCACACACACACACACACACACACACAGACCTGCCTTCCACATACACACACACACACACACATACATCCCTGCCTTCCACACACACACACACACATACACATCCCTGCCTTCCACACACACACACACACACACAGACCTGCCTTCCACATACACCACACACACACAGTTCCCTGCTCCACACACACACACACACACACAGACCTGCCTTCCACACACACGCACGCACACACACACACACACCCCATCTGAATCAGACTCAGGGTTATAACTCAGGTTATAACTGACATACAATGGGTTTATTCCTTTTTGGTTATTTTCTGCAGTTATACATTTTCCTCTGTAACAACCTTTTCTTACAAAGTCCCAAAAACTGAAAAGTTCAAATACAATCAAGTCTACACATCTAGCACATGCATGGAAGAACCAAGCTAATGTGGTCATGGTTGTTTACCTTCTATGGTGTTAGTGTATCATGAGCTCTCAGCTAACATCTTTAAAACCACAGAGGAAGAACAAACGGATTATAAAACGAAACAAAGAAAGATAATAATGATAGGAAAAGAGGCGGGGTGGGGGGGTAGGGAGTTAGTGAGGGACTCCATTAAAATATTAAATGTGGAGGGACTGGAGAGGGAGGGACTGGAGAGGGACTGGGGAGGGACTGGGGAGGGAGGGACTGGAGAGGGACTGGGAGGGACTGGGGAGGGACTGGAGAGGAACAGGAGAGGGACTGGGAGGGACTGGGGAGGGACTGGGACTGAGGAGGGGAGGACAGGAGGAGGACTTGGAGGGGAGGGACTGGAGAGGGGAGGGAGGACTGGAGAGGATGGGGGAGCGGCTGGGAGAGAGGGAGGGGACTGGAGAGGAGGGGACTGAGGAGGGATGACAGGAGAGAGGGGACTGGGAGAGGGAGGACTGGAAGAGGGGAGGGAGGGACTGGAGAGGGGAGGGACTGGAGAGGGAGGGACTGGAGAGGGAGGGACTGGAGAGGGAGGGACTGGAGAGGGAGGGACTGGGGAGGGACTGGAGAAGGGAGGGAGGGAGGGAGTGGAGAAGGGAGGGAGGGACTGGAGAAGGGAGGGAGGGGAGTGTGTTAAGAGGGAGAGGCTCAGCTTGAGGTATAGGAAGATTGAAGAAAGTGTGTGTGTGTTTAAAGTACTGATGCGTGTGTGTATTTGTGTCTAAAGTATAACCAAAAATAAGTTCCTACAGTTGAGCTGTGTGTCTATGTGTACTCCTATATGTGTGTGTTTACATATGCGTGTGTGTGTGTTCGTTGTGTGTACGTGTGTGGTGATGTGTTCATGGTGTGTGTGAACAGGATGTGTATATGATGTGTGTATGGTATAAATGTATGTGTATGGTATGTATATGCATATGTGTGTGTATGTGATGAATGTGTGTTTGTGCGTGTGTGTGTGCGTGTGTGTGCGTGTTCCTCAGGTGTAAGAGTGAACACTGTCAGGTGCCCCTGGAAGGTTGTGGGGGGCAGGGTCAGTATTGTTCAGCCAACCACTGTTCACCTGTAGACAGAGGATGATGGGATTACCATGGAAACAAGGACACGCCATACACAGGACTGCCTTAGCAACATCTGGAGACGGAACTGTCATGGTGACTGTGTTGTTATGGTTACTAACCTGGAGACGGTGGTCATAGCCTGGAAGGTCTTCATAGTCTCCCCTCTGGAGTGTAGCACTGGGCTGGGTATCCACCTGCACACACACACACACACACACCATACACACACCACACACACACACACCACACACCACACGCACACCATACATACATACACACACACACACACACACGCACCATACATACATACACACACACACACACACCCATACCACACACCACACCATACACACACACAACAACACCTATCATAATACACACACACACACACACACCATACATACATACACACACACACACACCACACACACACCATACACACACACACACACACACACACACCATACACACACACACACACACACGACACCATACACCACAGAGGTTAACATTCAGGTGGAGAAGAGGAGGAAATGTGAAGGAGATGTTTTGCTTGTGTGTGAGTGGGTGTAAGAGGGGCAGGGACTGTCTATGCCAGGCATGACCACTAGGAGGAGGCAGGGACTGTCTATGCCAGGCATGACCACTAGGGGGAGACAGGGACTGTATATGCCAGGCATGACCACTAGGGGGAGACAGGGACTGTCTCAGTAAAGGAGTTTGTCTACACCTGATTGGTCAACTGGGGATAAGGAGGTGTGTGTATCTGAGCTGGGCGTGGCTGTGTGTACATGAGCTGGGCGTGGCTTTGTACCTGAGCTGGGCGTGGCTGCGTGTGTGTACCTGAGCTGGGCGTGGCTGTGTGTACCTGACCTGGGCGTGGCTGGGGAGTTGTCCTGGCTGTGTGTGGTGTGTAGCTGAGCTGTGTGTGTGTACCTGAGCTGGGCCTGGCAGGGGAGTTGTCCTGGCTGTGTGTGGTGTGTACCTGAGCTGGGCGTGGCTGTGTGTACCTGAGCTGGGCGTGGCAGGGGAGTTGTCCTGAGCTGGGCGTGGCTGTATACCTGAGCTGGGCGTGGCAGGGGAGTTGTCCTGGCTGTGCAGGGAGGAAGCAGCATCTACAGCCGTCTTCACAGCGTACAGGTTGGCCTCCTCCTGGAACTTCCCAATGTTCTTCTTGTAGCGGATCCTCTTGTTCCCAAACCAGTTAGACACCTGGGGGGAAACCACACCTCGTAGGTAACCATGACTCCCAGGTTACCACGCCCCCTAGGTAACCATGACTCCCAGGTTACCACGCCCCCTAGGTAACCATGACTCCCAGGTTACCACGTCTCGTAGGTTACCATGACTCCCAGGTTACCATGCCTCCTAGGTAACCATGACTCCCAGGTTACCATGCCTCCTAGGTTACCATGCCTCCCAGGTTACCACGGCTAAGGTCTGCTCCAGGTTTACATTGCTCTAGGTCACATAGAGCAGTGTTACCACCTCTAGTAGGGCTTAACATGTCTCAGGTTACTAGCTTTCATTAGGTTACCTCTCCTAGGGTGACCGGTGCCCTGAAGTCGGGGGGATGGTGCATATCATCTCATACGGACAATATCTCCTCTAGGTGCGTGTGGCGGGGGGGGTGAGCGGGTGGCGGGTTGGCGGGGGGTGGGGCTGGTTGGTGTTGTATGTTAGTGTGTGGTGTCAGTGTGCGTGGATGTCTAGACCTCCTCATGGTGTCAGGCGGTGATTGAGGTCCCCAGGGTCGAGCTGTTGACGGAGAGTGGCTGCATTTTCTAGCGTCTCTTGGATCCTCGCTGGGGAGGGGTTAGGACAGGTGTGAGTAGAAGTATATCGTTAGGACTCTGTGGCTGCTTGTTGAGACGTTCTCCTAGAACCAACCGGACAGTGAGTACAAAGTCAACAACTAAGAGACACAAATAGACACACATAAAGTTATACACACACATATATAGCACGAATGTTAGGCATAAATAAGACACTATCTTCATCTGTAGTGTAATACAACTCTTCACAGCTCCGCGGGTGTCTCTCCACCCACCACTACAACAACTGCACACGCGCAAGCACACATCACTCTGAACCAAGCAGCGCAGGACGAGCAGCACACGACACCACCATCCGACACACACACACACACACTACACCGACACACGCCCACTCCACATAGCCACACACAGCCACACCCACACACACACAACTGACACACACACAACTAGACACAAACCCACAAGCACAAGCTACCTAGACACAGGGCTCGACATGGTATACGTGTTCAGGCAGCGGGCGTGGACATTGCCACTAGCACGATAGCCGACTGACGAGGGCACACTCATGCTGACTCTGACATGCATCGCAGAAGCGTGACTCAGGCATGCATGAGAAAAGGGTGGCTGTGTCGAGTCTCGAGCTGCTATCTGGATGGAGGGGGAACTTGTGTGGATGATGCCACGGGTCAGTGCGTCTGTGCGGAGATGGTCTTCTCTTGGGGATGATGGGGAGCGAGTCCTGGCTGGCTCTGTGCCTCTCGCCGGCAGCGTTCATAGGTGGCTTGGAAGCTCACTGCAGGCCTACAGCCGATCGAGTGAAATATCGGTACGTGATTGTTAAACACACACAGTAACTGATAGTACATGATTGGTTGCACACACACATGTAACGGTAGTACGTATTGTACTCTACGACAGTGCGATATCACGTGATTGTGAAACCACCGAGTAAAGACATATACATGGTTGGTGAACCACAGGAAATATATCATTATGGATGGTGAAACACGTGCAGTAGACAGTGAAATATGTTGGTGGAATAACCTGTAGAGGTATTCACATGATTGTGAGCATAGACAGTAACATATTAGATGTGATAGGCTGAGCATGCACTCGAGTAACGTATACGTTAAGTGGGTTGACAGGCAGTGAACATATAAGGATGGCTGGACTACAGTAGTGACTGTAGTGATGGTGACAGACAGAGAGTAACAATAATCAGGTATGGGTCGGGTGGAGCTTACATTGCAGTAATACTTTATGTGATGGGTTGATTGGAAAGAAGTAACAATCATGTGATTGGTGAGCACACACAGTAACATATCATGTGATTGGTGAACACACACAGTAACATATCACGTGATTGGTGAACTCACACAGTAACATATCACATGGTTGGTGAACACCCCCAGTAAATAGTCAGTGCTTGGGGAAACACAGTAACATATCACGTGATTGGTGAACACACACAGTAACACATCATATGGTTGGAGAACTCACTGCAGGCCTGGTGTGTGTATATGTGTGTGTCTGTGTGCATATGTGTGTGAGTGTGTGTGTATTTGTGTGTGTGCGTGTGTGTGTATGTGCGTGTGTATGAGTGTGTGTGTGTGTGAGAGAGAGAGTGTGTATATATGAGTGTGTGTGTGTGTGAGAGTACCTGCTCGTATTTCTCCAGCTCAGAGTGGTAAATCTGTCTGATCTGGGCCAGCTTCGCTCTGTAGTCGGAGTGTTCGATGCTGCCGTCGCTAGGCGACCCTCCTCCCCCTGCTGCCGCCGCCGCTGCCGCCGCAGCCGCTGAGGCCCCGCCCTTCTCCGGCCCGGACACGCCCTCTGCCAGGAGCATGTTGTCCAGTCGCATGATCTGAGGGTCTGGGGGGTCTTCCTCCTGTATCCCACGGATACTAAGGACTGGGGGAGGGGACAGATGTGTCAAGGTTAGATACTGTAGGCTAGCGTACATGTGTTTGCAGTTCCACCTGTGCCCAGCAGAGGGCAACCCTAGAGCAACCCTACCACAGCAGACAAAACTTCCTCACAGGATCAGCTCTCTTAGACCAGTCAAGGACCAGGGCCTGGACCAGAACCAGACCCAGGACCAGACCAAAGCCAGACCAGACCAGGACCAGACCAGACCAGACCAGACCTGGACCAGGGCAAAGACCAAGACCA
>BROE01000002.1:215353-230353 GCA_036571765.1 Plecoglossus altivelis
CTGCTAGTTAAACCATGTTGATCCTGCGTAACAGCGTAAACACTACGGTAATACTACAGAGTGTGGTGTGTGTGTGTGTGTGTGCGTGCGTCAGGGTCATTATTTCAGAGAGTTATTTACAGACCGCGAGAGGTCAAACAGTGTGATATTCGATCCCAGATTCTTCACCCGCAGGCAGATAAGCAGGTTCCCGCCCCAACCCCCTCGCACGCGCACACAGCCCCGACCCCCAAATGGCCATCTCCATTTCTTACGGCAGCCCCTCCCCCGCTCTTTCTTCGGTCCTTTGTCGTTATTCTCCGTTAATGACGTGATGACCGATCAATCTCAAGTGGCTCAGCAAACTCGTTTTGGTTAATTAGTCCGCTGGGTTCTGCTCGTGAAAGTTAGTAGTGATTACAAAGAGACTAAGACAGATAGAGAGAGAGCAGTGTTGACGGTTTGAATATTCCTGTAAGAAATCTATGCTATGGAAAGTTTGTATTTCCGACGCTTGGTCAGCGTCTGTATTTGTGTGCGTGTGCCTGTCACCTCGCGCTGTTGAAGTACATGTAAACAGAAACATGGCAGGCCGGTAGTAAACAAACCGGCGCCCCTCCGCGAGCCTCGTCTCTCTAACCATATAACTATTAATTACAGCACGCGGAATTAACGAGCTGGGCTATAATGTGCCTGCATGCTACCCTGGGACCGAGCGCGCAGGCCGTGTTTGTGTGACTGTGTGTGTGTGTTTCTGGCTCAATGTGGATCTCCTCTACACCTGAAAATGAACCCACAACTAATACCTTCTAATATCACACTATAAAACCACACTATACATCCACTCAATGCACACACTCCCTCCCCTCAGCCTCCCGTGCTCGGGTCACTATCCCCTCAGCCTCCCCGTGCCCGGGTCACCTGGCCTGGGCCTCGTCCAGACTCTCGTCCGTGATCGCCATGATCTGCTGAAGGATGTCCCCGATGTCCTGCTGGCCCGGCTGGCCGAGGGAGTGCTGCTTCCGGGCGGCTTCATGTTCCACCATGTCCCCCTGCATCCCCGACAGTCCGGCGAGACCCGACATCAGGCGGGCCTGCTCCTCCATGCCCGGGAGAAAAATCTCGCCGTTTTTGCGACCAAACTAGGGGGAGGAAAGTATCCGGTTCCCCGGTGTGGAGGGCGAGGAGGAGGGGAGGGAGAATCCTTCACAAAGCCAGTAGCTGGTGGCCTTGATCTGGACCTTAACAAACCAAGTGCTTCAAAGTAACCGCCACCGGGATACCGTGACCTAACGGGCAGCAATGTGTCGCTACAACCGTTGCCAACGCATCGCTCTTCCTGCCCGACAGGCGCGAGGTCTTACCGTGTTAACAGTTTACTTGTCAAAGTAAAGACCAGTTTATGAACCGTCGGGGCTTTCGCTGCAATAACACAAAAACACCGTCTTCTTTGGTATAAACACCAGCCGTTGTACAGATGTGCGCTGGTCTTTTGTAATCCGGTATAGAGAAGCGTGCGGTCCGGGGTTGTCCTCCACTTGAGACCAAAGCGTTAAGAAGAATGAAAAAGCCTAGAAAGAAAAAAGAGAAAGAGAGGTAGAGCGGAGAGAAAGAGAGGTAGAGAAACGGTCAGCTAAATGTGGGGGTAGGGCGCGCGAGCGGGGACAGTGCCTGCGAGGGAAGGAAAATGGCAACAATTCGACCAGCTCGGTACGATCTTAACTCCTCTCCGGTGGACCGGGGCACGCTCCGGCCTATATCCACACTGTGTCTCAATGAAAGACACGGTATTGCAACCAGCTCGAAACCGAACCATATCCCGGTGTTGTGAACAATAAGAACCGGGGCTGTTTAACGGTGGTCGACCGATAAAGCCCAACGTGAGAGATACCGAGCAGCTCCCGTCCTCCCTCCAGGAGGTACCGGGATCCTTTAGCGGTAGGCAAAAAGTCAAATACGAGAAAGAATAAAAAGCTCAAATGAATAAACTCCCTCGTCTGTGCACGGCTACGCTTGGCTTGCTTCTCGCCCCGCGTGAAAGGGTTATTTTCCTCTCTTCCGTTCGTCTCTTTCTTCTTTTCTTTCTTCGTTCTTTCTCCGTCTCCCTCGCCAAGCCCGTGTCTCCCTGCGCTCACACATTCAACGTCCAACACGGCAGTCTCGCGAACGCACCCCCCCTCCGCGGGCCTCCTCCACGGCGCTACGTCACCGTGTCCCGGG
Organism: Plecoglossus altivelis; assembly: GCA_036571765.1. Taxonomy (NCBI): domain Eukaryota; kingdom Metazoa; phylum Chordata; class Actinopteri; order Osmeriformes; family Plecoglossidae; genus Plecoglossus; species Plecoglossus altivelis. Next base: position 217,553 of record BROE01000002.1, read on the forward strand.
GGAAGCTGCAGTTACGCACCGGACCGCGGAGGGGCGACCTTCCCGGAACCATGGAAACCGTGTTGTTGACATGCTGATGTCTCGTCAGTCAGACCGCGAGCCTCTTTGAACCCTGCAGAACCCACATCAGTCCTGGCCCGAGCGTTTGGAGCGCGAAACAAATGTTTCGTTTGTTTATATCGGGCCCGACACACATACACACTTCACACAGCGTGAATGTGCGTGAAGTGAGTGTATGACTTATGTGTGTGAGTGAGTGGAAGTGAACCACTAAGCGAGTGAGCGAGTGAATGTGAGTGTGTGTATGTGTGCACATTCATGACTTGGTGTCAGAGCATGAACAGCAGCATATTTAGCATTCAGCAACAATCACAGGCAGCCCCATGGTTGCACTGCATAATGCTGTTAAGCACATTTCTGCAGCTTAAAAAGCTTTGTTAAACATTCCCAAAGTGTGTGTGTGTGTGTGTTTGTGAGTAAATGAGTGAGTATGTGTATGTGAGTGAAAGTGATGTTTAAATGCACACACATGCAGTTGCACAGACAGACAGACAGACAGACAGACAGACAGACAGACAGACAGACAGACATTTGATGTGTGTGAGACAGACCATCATTGCAAGAATACCAGGGATCCATACAGCCACTGTAACCCAGAGCTGTGGTCTGTCTCCTCCCCTCTCTCACCCACCTCCTCCCCCATCTTCTCTCTCTCCCCTCCCCCTCTCTCTTCAGCTCCAGCCGTCAATCACCCTGAAAGGGGGCGGGGTTAATGTCCCCCCGCCTCCTAGAGCGTTTTTTCCCCTCCCCCTTTGCCATTGGATAGACCCAAGCTCGCAATCCACCAGTTGCGTGCGTTTGTGGCGCTGGTGGGCGGTTTTCTCCATGCAGGGCTTCGGTGGTTGGGGTGGGCACCTACCCCCCGCGGCCCCATAACCGTCCCCATTGGCGGGCTGGGGGGCGGTGTCGGGGTGGTTGGAGGATCACGGGGGTTGGGGGCCACACCAATGGGGGGGGGTGGTGGGGCGGGCGGTGGGGGTGGGGTTTCTATGTGTGTTTCTGGTGGTGGGTGTGGTGGCCGTGGTGGCGGCCCTGGGTGGTGGGTGGTGGTGGGGTGTGTGTGTGGAGGGCTGCCGTGGTGTGTGTAGAGGGCTGGTGTGTGTAGAGGGCTGGTGTGTGTAGAGGGCTGGTGTGTGTAGAGGGCTGGTGTGTGTGTGTTTGTGTGTGTGTTGTCTGTGTGTGTTGTCTGGATCCTGGCGGTGTGTTGGGTGGGGTGTGGCTAGCATGACCGGTCCTTAACCATCCTAAACAACCATTAGACACCGGGCGACGGGCGGGGCGGTGTGGTGAAGGGGGCGGGGCGGGGGCGCGCGGTGTGTGAGGACGGCGAGGTCTGGAACATCCCGGCCGGTCGCCGGACACCGCTAGGGACCAATCCGTCGGATAGCCTCTCGTCAGCTGGCACTGACGTTCTTCATTCGGCAATTTCAGCGTTGCTTTTTGTTAAAATATCTGAGGAGTTTCGATGCGTGTGTGTCGTGGGGTCGTGGTATCCACGCATTCACTCAGACACACACAGTCACTCACGTCCAACCCACAACACACACACACACACCACGTCACACACACACGTTAGCTACACACCACATTCCTTACACACGAACACACCACATTCACACACAGCACACACACACACACACACACCGTCGACACACCACACACACACGTCACACACACACACACTTACACACCACACACACACACACACACACACGTCCCACTCAGCTCATCAACACAACACCTCGCCCAGGTCCCAGTAGGTTACCTCTGGTTTGTATTAATTTGCCAATCAGCCAATCAAATTAGAGCATCCACTAACCCCCCCCCCCCCCCCCCCCCCCAACTACACGCGGAGTGGTTCTGGCTCTGCATGTTACATGGCCAACGGACCGCAGCACCCCTGCAAATTCTCTCCATGACGTGTGTGTGTCGTGTGTGTGTGTGTTGTGGCTCATTCCTCTTCACTGCCTGCACCGGCGTCTTCGTCCACCGAATATTTCACGTGCGGCTAGGCCGTGATCGGTGAAGTCTCCTCCCTCGCCGTCATCGCTCTCATTTCCCATGTAAATGGGGAATCGCATCGGCCTTCAGCATCCCGCTGCTTGGGGGGCCCCCCCCTCTTCCCCTCCTCCAATCTGGGTGCCACACAGCGAGAGAGTAGAGGGAGAGAGGAGCAGAGAGAGCGAGAGAGGCAGAGGACGAACGTTTCGTTAAGTAACTCTCACTCTTCCGTCTCTCTCCGGCTCTCGTGCATCCCAATTGTACGAGCCGTGTTTTTGTTCGGTTCATGGTGAACTTGCCTTCATTGAAGCAGATTGTCACCCCGAAGAGTAGCGAGACCAGTTTGAGCTTATAGCGTCATCTAGTGGTCATCTGACATACCAACCACTCATTCCAACGTCTGCGTCCGTCCAGGGGCCTGATGGGAATTGAAGTCGTTAGGGAATCCGCACTTCCTGGTTTGACAAGAATAAAAGCAGAAGTTGTTCTCGTCTTTAAAAAGTTGTTTTCAACTAGGTTGTTTATCCACCCGGCGTTCAGGGAGCAGCAACATCGTCATAGACACGGTAAGTATCGGACTTAAACGGGTTGTTGACTTTAACAGTAATTCTGGAAACTTACGCGAATAAAGAAGCTCAACTTTCCAGCTCAACAATGGACCTGTGAACTTAGCCAGGAAAGAGGATAATCCTGTTTGAAAGTCACTGTTCGTGTTTGGGTCTAGTTCTGCACTCAACTCAAGACATGAAGTTAGGCTATTGCTATGAACATTTACTGGTGGAACAATCTTTGTCGGTAGATGATAATCGGACATTGTGTCCACCTTCGCGTGAGTCATATTTGTCAGGTCTCTGTGTGTCTGTCCCGGTGCAGGTTCCTGGAACAAGGTGGAGGAAATTGTTGTGTTCATTTAAGACAATCATCATCTCAAAATGTAAAATACGTCCTCTTTTTCCTCTCTCTTCCTCCCCTCTCTTTCTCTGCCCCCTTCCTCCTCCCTCCTCTCCTCTCCTCCCCCATCTCCCTCCCTCTTCCTGACTGACTCCTTCTCTGCTCCTCCTCTCCCCTCTCTCCTCCTCGTTCCTCTGCTCGTCCTTCTGCCTCCTCCTCACCTCTCTCACTCCCTCCCTCCTTCCTCCTCCGCCTCTCTTCCCTCCCTCTCTCCTTCCTCCTCCCTCCTCTCCTCCCTCTCCTCTCCTCCTCCCGCCTGCTCCATCTCCTCCCTCCCCTCTTCCTCCTCCTTCAGATGTCGTCTGGATGGGTCTCCCCCTGTGAGGCCGATCACGGCTGTGGCTTGGAGCTCCAACACTTCCACCTGCCCTAGAGACTTCACCATGGTGGGACAAGGACAAGGAGAAAGTAACTCATGTGTTAAATGGCTGATCAGAATTCTTTCTTCCTCTCCTCTCTTCCTTCCACCTCTCCTCCCTTCGCCTCGCCCTCGCCTTCTCCTTCGCCCTCGCCTTCTCCTGCCTCTCCGTCTCCTCTCCTCCCCTCTACCTCCTTCCTCCCTTCTCCTTCTCCTCCCCTCTCCTAGTGGGCGGGGTGGTGTGTGTGTGTGTTAAGGGCTGGTGGGGTGTGTCGTGTGTGTTACGGAGAGTTCAGCGTGGGCTGGTGGTGTGTTGTGTGTCAGGGCTGGTGGTGTGTGTGTGTGTGTTACAGGAGAGTTCAGGGGGGCTGGTGGTGTGTGTGTGTGTGTTACAGGGGCTGGTGGTGTGTGTGTGTGTGTGTGTGTTATAGAGTGTGTTTACGGTGGGCTTGGTGTGTGGTGTGTGTGTGTTACAGAGAGGATTCAGGGGGGTGGTGGTGTGTTGTGTGTTACAGGAGGGCCTGGTGGTGTGTGTGTGTGTGGGCTGGGTGGTGTGTGTGTGGTGTGTGTGTTACAGGAGAGTTCAGGGGGGCTGGTGGTGTGTGTGTGTGTTACAGGAGAGTTCAGGTGGGCTGGTGGTGTGTGTGTGTGTTACAGGGGCTGGTGGTGTGTGTGTGTGTGTTACAGGAGAGTTCAGGGGGGCTGGTGGTGTGTGTGTGCTGTATGTGTTACAGATGTGTCGAGGTTCAGTTGCGTGGCGGTGCCTGGGCTGTGTGTTGTCCTGTTGTGTTACAGGAGAGTTCTAGGTTCGGACGGTTACGGTGGTGTGTTCGGTGTTGTGTGTTAACGGAAGATTCAGGGTTGTGGCTGTGGTGTGTGTGTGGTTACAGGAGGTCAGGTGGGCTGGTGGTGTGTGTGTGTTTGTTACAGTGGAGTGATGTTCTAGGTCGGCTGGTTGCGTGTGTGGAGTATCAGGTAGATCGTGCCGTGACAAGGGACTCTCCTCCTCGCTATTGGGGCTTACTGCTACACATCCGACTGTTGGGGTGCGCGTCAGATATCCTCACGCTTCCGTGTCAGCGCCAGCGTGACGTACATCCTATCGCATACAATCCACATTCAGCACAAGCACATCTCACACACCACACAACTCAAACACATACGCACACACACACACACAGCACCGTAACCTACTAATCCTCTCTACACGCGGACACGCATCATCACACACCATCACGACTCTTAATACACACTCATCCACACACTCACACACACACCATATACACAAACGCATGCACACAAACACATACAAACAAACACAAACAAACAAAAACAAACAAACAAACACACCCACACACATCCACACCTACAGATCTCTCACAGATCACCACCAACAATGCATCACACATCACGCTTAGAGCTTTTCTGAGATACTCACGCTATCACACTACATAGTCACAGCATCACACTTATACTTCCACACACCATCATCCATCACACACTGACTCTACTCATATATTTATAGCTCAACACACACTACATTACTTTCACACACACAACACACACACATCACCGTATACACGGACACAAAAAACTTCTTACTTACACACATCTACCACACCAACCTACAATACATATACATATACACACGCACTACACGCCACGCTGTATGTACACGATCACAGCCATCATACAGCACACACAACACACATTCTAATCTGATATTCTACGCTACATCATACTCCGTAATACACACCCAACATCTGTCCACTATGTACCGTATCGCTACCATATGAATCTATACCACCTCATCACCACACACCACCAGCCGCGGATCATATTGTAGATATAATATCTATACCATATATAGTATATATCGTTATCATGTATCATATATTACACACTCGTTCAGGTATACATGACACTCACAGCACTTGATATTATGAGTATATATATACACACAGACACACCAAGACATTAGCGTCATACACCAACATTAGATTATAAATGTGAATAGTGGTGTTTTCAGATGGCTGCTCTTGTGTTTTTAGAGACGAGCGATGCACTGTCGTGTGGTAGTCTGGTTGCCACTGTGTACAGCGTCCCATACAAGCCGTTAGCGTCTTGAACTGCTGGTGTGCTGCACGCATAGGAGCTGAAATGATGCGGCAGCATCTTACACTGGCGCGCAGGCGTATGAGCACCTTAACACACACAACACCTCAGCGAGCACAACAGCTACACGACACAGGGACCAAACCGCGATCACTAAGCCCACAACACGTTCGAACATCTCTAGGCCTACGACATCGTACTGATCTCCACTACTAAGTGGAACACCACTACCATCACGACAACTCAACGCTCTTACACCACATCACAGCAACTACACACTTCATCTCACACACCATCTATCCAACCAGCTTAGTGTACGATTTTCACCACATTGCATCCACTTCACACACCATTATTAGACACCTAACTACACACACGTATAAACACACACCACCACACACACACAAACAAAAAAAACATTCAGCGACTGCACCCACCCCCACCCCCCATTCACACACACACAAACAAAAAAAACATTCAGCGACTGCACCCACCCCCACCCCCCATTCACACACACACAAACAAAACCACACACACACACACACTATCTATACCCCTGGCTCTCCCACACAGACACTTGCTCTCCCTCACACACACGCAACTACGCACCTAGTCTGCTCACCCTCACACACACACAAACAAAAAACACACACACACACTCTCTCTCTCACACCACACACACACTCACTCACTTACTCACTCATTCACTTGTGCGCACACACACACGCATGCTTGTATACACTAGACACAGATACACGCCCTTATACTAACACACACACATAGTTATACACAACACTACACACACACACACACACACTATATATATACACACACTCACACACCCACACTCACACTCACTATACACACACACACAAACACTCACACACTATACACACAAACACTCACACATTCACACACTATACACACACACACAGGGTACTCCAAAGTAAAACCAGAGCAAGTGTGTTTTTGTGTGTGCAGGGACATGAATGGTTATGTGTTGTGGTGTAAGAAGGGGCAGTTTAGAGCGTTGGCCCCCCAGGCTAAACCACGCTCCCTCAGCCTAGACGTCCGGCAGCTGTCTCTGGACCCCCCAGCCCTGCCCCTGCGCCCCAGGTAACTACCCCATCTACCCCCAGCCCTGCCCCTGCGCCCCAGGTAACTACCCCATCTACCCCCAGGCACCTACCCTGACTACCCCCAGGTAACTACCCTAACTACCCCCAGGTACCTACCCTAACTACCCCCAGGTACCTACCCTAACTACCCCCAGGTACCTACCCTAACTACCCCAGACTAAACTCAGGTAAACACCTGTCATTCAATGTTTCTATAGCAACGCCCCACCCCTGCCCCCTGGAAAGATCAGCCGTCGTCGTGGCACCCTCCAATCAGACACCTCGGTGGAGAAAGCTGGTGACAGCTGCCACATCTACGGCTGCACAGGTAGGCGTGTCTCACACTGATGACATCACAGGTAGGCGTGTCTCACAGTGATTACATCACAGGTGGGCATGTCTAACAGTGATGACATCACAGTGATGACATCACAGATAGACGTGTCTCACAGTGATGACATCACAGATAGACGTGTCTCACAGTGATGACATCACAGGTAGACGTGTCTCACAGTGATTACATCACAGATAGACGTGTCTCACAGTGATGACATCACAGGTACGCATGTCTCACAGTGATGACATCACAGATAGGCATGTCTCACAGTGATTTACATCTTGCCTAATAACTTCCCTCCCAGCCATAGATGGAGTCCCATTCTCTCTGCACCCCAGGTTTGAGACACTGCCTGGCAACATGGTAGGCTCCTGCTCCTGTCACTCAGAATTCTGAACCAATTAGATTGACACCTTTTCACTCTACTCACTCCCTATTTTTCTGATTTGTCTCCAGAACTCTACAAACAATCAACTGACCAACATTCGTATCAAGTCTGTGCAGGACATTGAAAATGAGGTATGGGGTTCAGTGTGTGTTTTTTGTTAGGGCGTATTTTTAGTGTGCTGCTGTTGTTGATATTGTTGTTGTTTACAGTACAACTATCTGCTGTTGTTGATATTGTTGTTGTTTACAGTACAACTATCTACTGTTGTTGATATTGTTGTTTACAGTAGAACCATCTACTGTTGTTGATATTGTTGTTGTTTACAGTAGAACTATCTACTGTTGTTGATATTGTTGTTGTTTACAGTACAACTATCCGTTCACTGTGGAGGAAACCACCAGAAGGACATGCCCCCCTCTCTCCACAGGAAGTACATCATAGGCCCTGATCCCTGCTCTGCCAGCCTGCACCTCCTCCTCTCTCCCTCTCCCCCTCTCTCCCTCTCCCGCTCTCCTCCTCTCTCTCTCTCCCCCTGCTCCCCCTCTCGCTCCTCTCTCCGCTCCTCCCTCTCCCCTCATCCTCCTCTCCTCCTTCTGATGCACTGTCAGACCAACCTGTGATGAGGATAATGACAATGCTGTCATAATAACATTTCACAATTATGAATGTGAGAAGTTAAAACAGAAATGTTACATATTTAAACGTCCCATCCTGCCAGACATTCTATTTAAACATTCCGTACTGCCAGACATTCTATTTAAACATTCCGTTCTGCCAGACATTCTTTTTAAACATTCCGTACTGCTAGATGTTCTACATGTTCAGATTAGTTAGATGAGTCTGCAAGCATATTGACTTGTGAAATTAACTTGGTCTAATTTTACAACACAACTAGAGTTTCTGATCGATTTGAACTGTTATTCTGTTAGATACAGTTACAGGTAGACAATCAATATGTTCACAAATTCCATACATTTAAACCATTCTATCATGTTATATCTGGAACTGTTCCACTAGAAAATGTCTGTTCTTGGGAAGTTATGAGATATTTGTGTGTGTTCTGTAGAGCAGTGGTGTTACTGTCCAGTGAGTGATCAAGGGTGTGTTCTGTAGAGCAGTGAGGTGTTCTGTAGAGCAGTGTGGTGTGTTCTGTAGAGCAGTTTGGTGTTCTGTAGAGCAGTGTGGTGTGTTCTGTAGAGCAGTTTGGTGTTCTGTAGAGCAGTTTGGTGTTCTGTAGAGCAGTGGTGTGTTCTGTAGAGCAGTTTGGTGTTCTGTAGAGCAGTTTGGTGTTCTGTAGAGCAGTTTTGTGTTCTGTAGAGCAGTTTGGTGTTCTGTAGAGCAGTGGTGTGTTCTGTAGAGCAGTTTGGTGTTCTGTAGAGCAGTGGTGTGTTCTGTAGAGCAGTTTTGTGTTCTGTAGAGCAGTTTGGTGTTCTGTAGAGCAGTTTTGTGTTCTGTAGAGCAGTGGTGTGTTCTGTAGAGCAGTTTGGTGTTCTGTAGAGCAGTTTGGTGTTCTGTAGAGCAGTGGTGTGTTCCTGTCCTTTCCCACTGTGTCCACTTGCATTGCTCAGATATTTCTACATTGTTGACTTGGATCATGCTAGTTACAGAAGCGATACATAGTAAGTTGAAGTGGGGTAACTTAAGGTGGAAATATCAGGTGAGTTAAGGTGGAAATATCAGGTAACTTAAGGTGGAAATATCAGGTGATTTAAGGTGGAAATATTAGGTAACTTAAGGTGGAAATATCAGGTAACTTAAGGTGGAAATATCAATTGGTCTTTTGACAGTGTACCAAGCGTTACTATTGTTGTTTTGGTCGTTATGTTTCTGAAAATGTCATGAATTAAAGGCAAGATAAGAATTTTAACGATCACTTACTAACAGTATATATACATACACACGTATAAACGTATTTATTCATTTCATTGGTTTAGTTGCTCGCCCTACTGTCTATATGCTTATATACAGACTTTATCATTATCGTAGCGGACCACTATTGGGCCGCGAGCCACAGGTTGGAAACACGACAGTGCGCATGTGTATGTTCATGTGTAAGTTTTTGTGGTTGGAACTATTTGACTTTTATTTCTGCACTCTCTGTGTGTTCCTCTTTTTCACCGCAACGGGGTGCTGTCAGTGATGTTATATATTTATCTCTACTTTCGTTCAATAAAAAATTGCCTTTGGCGGGTCTGTGTACGTCACTGTATCTACGATGTTTTGAAACAAGACGACATCCAATTAAGGAATTATGACAATTTTTATATGCTGACGTTTTAGAGATCCGGATGTTGTCATACAGGTCATATCCGCTACGCTTTGAACAATCCGCGCCACGGCACAATTTAGATTAAATGCGTTTCTTACTTAAAACAAAGTTTGTTGTTAGATAGAAGGCTACATTTTATATGAGTGTTAACAGTGCATGTGGATGCGTGTGTGCTATTTATCCAAACAGGATTCAGTTTTTCCGCACTTACCATCGTTTGTAGCCAGCTACGCGGGGTCAACATTTTCCGGTATTTGCTTGAATCAGGCTAAACTTGCTTCAGGGTTCTCGCCATGCACAACACCGACAGCATCATCGTCCTGAGTGACGGTGAGGAAGACGGCTTGTTTACCAACAACGACTCAGTGGTGATCGTGGAGAACCGGACGAGTCCCGGTGAGAACTTGATTGTTTTACAGTGCCGTTCGTCTTTCGTCTGTGTGGATCCTGACTATATGTGTGTGCGTATATTGACTGAATGTGCGCGGGCGTGCGGTGCGTGTGTCCCAGCCCCCCGGTTAGCTCGTGTGTCGTCAGACCCACAGGAAGAGGAACTGGTCATCACGTTCTCTCAGGGAGCTCAGCTCCTTCCACATGCCCGCTATGACTGCAGCATACACACTTTCACGTGAGTCACACACACACACACACACACACACACACACACACACACACACACACACACACACACACACACACACACACACACACACACAGTCATGATTCTTGTGTGTTCAGGGCTGAGGACGCAGAGATCAGTGCTCCTGCAGGATTAAACCAACTCATCTGCCCACAGTGTTACTGCTACATCTGTGATAAGCCAGCAGGAGAGGTAAGGAGGGCTTGGATTGGCTGGCAGGTGAGGTAAGGAGAGCTCTGATTGGCCGTCAGGAGAGATAAGAAGGGCACTGATTGGCTGGCAGGTGAGGTAAGGAGAGCTCTGATTAGCTGGCAGGTGAGGTTAGGAGGGCTCTGATTAGCTGGCAGGAGAGGTTAGGAGGGCTCTGATTGGCTGGCAGGTGAGGTTAGGAGGGCTCTGATTGGCTGGCAGGTGAGGTTAGGAGGGCTCTGATTGGCAGGCAGGTGAGGTTAGGAGGGCTCTGATTGGCCGGCAGGAGAGGTAAAAAGGGCTCTGATTGGCTAGCAGATGAGGCTAGGAGGGCTCTGATTGGCTGGCAGATGAGGTAAGGAGGGCTCTGATTGGCTGGCTGGCAAGTTGAGGAGGTTTGTGACCCTGTGTGTGTACTTCAGTGCAGGGTGTGGACGGTGGCAGGGGTGTGTCACTGTAACAGTCACAAGCGGAGTTTGTTCTGGAGAAACAGCAGAGATGCTCATCTGCTTGGATACCTGCAGCGTTTCTCACTCACACTGCTGGAGGTGGACCCTGAACTACGCCTAGCAGGTACACACACACACACACACACACACACACACACACACACACACACTGCTGGAGGTGGACCCTGAACTACGCCTAGCAGGTACACACACACGCAAACACACACACACACAAACACACACACACACTCACACACACACACACACACCACCAACACACTGCTGGAGGTGGACCCTGAACTACGCCTAGCAGGTACACGCACACACACACTCACACACACACACACACTGCTGGAGGTGGAACCCTGCAAACCCTAGCAGGTACACCACACCACCACACCACTCACACACACACACACACTGCTGGAGGTGGACCCTGAACTACGCCTAGCAGGTACACACACACACTCACACCATATACACACTCACACACACACACCATATACACTCACACACACACACCATATACACTCCACACACACACACCATATACACTCACACACACACACACACCATATACACTCACACACACACACCATATACACTCACACACACACACCATATACACTCACACTTGCATGTGTGTATTTAGAGGCCTTGCTGCTGAAGTTTGAGGCGGAGCTAGCAGTGGAGTACGCCTCCTTCCTGAGGGGAACCATCCAATGGAGCATCACCTGCTCCTGCAGCTGCCACTCAGCCAATCAGGTGCATGTGGAGTCCTGCAGCTGCCAATCAAATCACCCGGAGGAGAGGATGCATGAGTGAGTTACACTGCACATATGTACATAAACACACCAACATAGAACAGGTGTGTATAGAACGTGTGTGTGTCAGTTACCTGCAGGTGTACCTGCAGGTGTACCTGTGTGTGTGTGTGTGTCAGTTACCTCCAGGTGTACCTGTGTGTGTGTGTGTGTCAGTTACCTGCAGGTGTACCAGTGTGTGTGTGTGTGTGTCAGTTACCTGCAGGTGTACCTGTGTGTGTGTGTACATTACCTCCAGGTGACCAGTGTGTTGGTGTTTTCAGTTACCTGCAGTGCACCTGTGTTTTTGTCCAGTACCTTGCAGGTGTACCTGTGTGTTTGTCAGTTACCTCCAGGTGTACCAGTGTGTGTGTGTGTTTGTCAGTTACCTGCAGGTGTACCTGTGTGTTTGTCAGTTACCTGCAGGTGTACCTGTGTGTTTGTCAGTTACCTGCAGGTGTACCAGTGTGTCAGTGCCTTCCTGGACAGAGCAGAGCAAGAAGAGGGACAGAAGCCCAAAGCTGCAGCTGTCATGAGGCTGGGAGCTGCACAATCCTTCCTCGCTCCACGACTACCGCTGCAGCAAGGTACACACACACAACAACCACCACGCTGAGGGTACACACCACACGTGACACCCACCACACACAACACGCGGCAGGTACACAACCACTCATACGCTGCAGGGTACACACACACACACACACACACACGCTGCAGGGTACACACACACACGTACACACACACACACACACGCTGCAGGGTACACACACACACGTACACACACACACACACACAACGCTGCGGGAACCACACTCATTACGTGCAGGGACAACACACACACGAACACACACACACACACGCTGCAGGGTACACACACACACATACACACACACACACGTCAGGTACACACATCACACGTACACACACACACAGACACGCTGCAGGGTACACACACACACGTACACACACACACACACACGCTGCAGGGTACACACACTCATACGCTGCAGGGTACACACACACACACTCATACACTACAAGGCTCACACATGCACTCACACACACGCTCCAGGGTACACACACTAGCATATACGTACACTAAAGGGTGAAGTGATGTAGA
>BROE01000002.1:232853-256630 GCA_036571765.1 Plecoglossus altivelis
TGTGTGTGTGTGTGTGTGTGTGTGTTGTGTACACTCACAGTGTCCAGGCAGTGCGTGATCTCATCCCTCTGTGTGTGTGTGTGTATGTGTGTGTGTGTGTGTGTGTGTGTACACTCACAGTGTCCAGGCAGTGCGTGATCTCATCCCTGTGTGTGTGTGTGTGTGTGTGTGTGTATACACTCACAGTGTCCAGGCAGTGCGTGATCTCATCCCTGTGTGTGTGTGTGGTGTGTGTGTGTGTGTGTGTGTGTGTACACACGTGTCCAGGCAGTGCGTGATCTTCATCCCCTGTTGTGGTGTGTGTGTGTGTGTGTGTGTGTGTACACAGTGTCCAGGCAGTGCGTGATCTCATCCCTCTGTGTGTGTGTGTGTGTGTGTGTGTGTGTGTGTTGTACACAAGTGTCCAGCAGTGCGGTGATCATTCCTCTGTGTGTGTGTGTGTGTGTGTGTGTGTGTGTGTGTGTACACAGTGTCCAGGCAGTGCGTGATCTCATCCCCTTGTACCAGTGTAAGTCTGGGAACCAGTCCGCTGCTCTGCACAGCCTCTTCAGCCCGACCCCTGGGCCCTGCTGCTGTGCCTGCAGGATGACCTCTGACCTCTACCACATGTACCTCCACATTCTCACCACAACAACCGTTCCTGCAGTCACCCTGCACCTACACGTTCAGCCCCTCCCACACACCGCTGCCTGGGAGCCAATCAGAGGTCAGGCACTTCAATCTCTTCCTCCCTCCATTCCTGTGTACCTCCAACAATCCCTCCCTCATGTCCTCCCCCCTCTCACTGCAAACCTTCCCCCCTCTCACTGTCTCCATCCTCCCTACCTTAATACTGTCTCTCCCCCTCCTCCCTACCTTAATAACTCGTCTCTCCCCTCCTCCTCCCTACCCATTAAATATCTGTCTCTCTCCTCTCCCTCACCTTAATCGCTTCTCTCCTCCTCCCTACCTTAATACTGTCTCTCCCTCCTCCCTACCTTAATACTGTCTCTCCCTCCTCCTCCCTACCTTAATACTTCTCTCCCTCCTCCCTACCTTAATACTGTCTCTCCCTCCTCCTCCTTCAAAACCTTCTCTCCCTCCTCCTACTTAATACTGTCTCCCTCCTACTCCTACCTAATACCTCTCTCCCATCCTCCCTCTAATACTGTCTCTCCTCCTCCCTACCCTTAATACCTTCTCTCCCTCCTCCATACCTAATACCTTTCTCATCCCTCTCCCTACCTTAATCTGTCTCTCCCTCCTCGGCCTAACCTTAAAGTACCTTTCTCCTCCTCCCTACCTTAATACCTTCTCTCCCTCCTCCCTCCCTTAATACGTCTCCTCCCTCCTCCCTATCCTTAATACTGTCCTCTCCTCCTCCTACCTTAATACTGTCTCTCCCTCCTCCCTACCTTAATACCTCCTCCCTCCTCCCTATCCTTAATACTGTCTCTCCTCCTCCTCCCTTCCTTAATACTGTCTCTCCCTCCTCCTCCTGAATACTGTCTCTCCCTCCCTCCCTACCTTAATACCTTCTCTCCCTCCTCCCCTACCTTAATACTGTCCTCTCCTCCTCCTCCTACCTTAATACCTTCTCCTCCCTCCTCCTCCTTATACTGTCTACCTCCTCCTCCTCCTTAAATACTGTCTCTCCCTCCTTCTCCCTACCTGAATACTGTCTCTCCTCCTCCTACTGAATAACTGTCTCTCCTCCTCCCCTATCCTTAATACCTTCTCTCCCTCCTCCCTACCTTAATACTGTCTCTCCCTCCTACCTTAATACCTTCCTCTTCCCTCCTCCCTCCTTAATCACCCTTCTCTCCCTCCTCCACCTTAATACCTTCTCTCCCTCCTCCTACCTTAATACTGTCTCTCCCTCCTACTCCCTACCTGAATACTGTCTCTCCCTCCTCCCTACCTGAATACTGTCTCTCCCTCCTCCCTACCTGAATACTGTCTCTCCCTCCTCCCTACCTTAATACCTTCTCTCCCTCCTCCCTACCTTAATACTGTCTCTCCCTCCTCCCTACCTTAATACCTTCTCTCCCTCCTCCCTACCTTAATACCTTCTCTCCCTCCTCCCTACCTTAATACCTTCTCTCCCTCCTCCCTACCTTAATACTGTCTCTCCCTCCTACTCCCTACCTGAATACCTTCTCTCCCTCCTCCCTACCTTAATACCTTCTCTCCCTCCTCCCTACCTGAATACCATCTCTCCCTCCTCCCTCCCTTCTCCCTACCTGAATACTGTCTCTCCCTCCTCCCTACCTGAATACTGTCTCTCTCTCTCCCTTCTCCCTACCTGAATACCATCTCTCCCTCCTCCCTCCCTCCTCCCCACCTGAATGCTGTCTCTCTCCTCCTCCTCCTTAACTGCAGGTGCAGTCCAGGTTAAGAAACAGGATGTGGTTCGTTTCTGTCTCAGAATTCTACTGTCCAACACTGCCCTCTACTCTGATGTGAGTCTTCCTCAAACACACACACCTATAATACAGTTTCTCTGTTTGCATTTGAATATTTAGGGTGTATGGTGTGTGTGTTTAAATGGTGGATGTGTGTGTGTTTAAATGGTGTGTGTGTGTGTGTTTAAATGGGGTGTGTGTGTGTTTAAATGGGGTGTGTGTGTGTGTGAGTCAGGTTCAGTGCTGGGTATCTCTGCTCCATGTGGTGAACATTCCTGCTCTCCCACAGCCAGATACTGCCTTCCTGCAGGTACAGTCCTCTCTCCCTTTCTCTCTCCCTCCATATCTCTCTCTCCCCATATCTCTCCCTTCATATCTCTCTCCCTCCATATCTCTCTCTCCCCATATCTCTCTCTCCCCATATCTCTCTCTCTCCCCATATCTCTCTCTTCCTCCATATCTCTCTCCCTCCATATCTCTCTCCCTCCATATCTCTCTCTCTCCCTTTCTCTCCCTCCATATCTCTCTCCCTCCATCTCTCTCTTCCTCCATATCTCTCTCCCTCCATGTATCCCTCCATCTCTTCATGCTTTGTCTCTTGTAGGAAGCAGTGGCTGTTACCACGGCGATACTACTAGACAGGCCAGGTCATGTGATCCCTCGGTCTTTCCGGAGTGTACGTACACACACACACACACACTACACATACACGCACACACTACACACACTACACACACACACTACACACACTACACACACACACACTACACACACACACGCACACACACACACTCTAACACCGTTCAGACTTAGAGTGATGGAAGTGTGTATGTGTATGTTGTGTTTGTGTAGGCGTATCCAGACCAAGCCTTGTTGCTCTTGGTTACAGCGGGTCTTGCTAGATGTATGGCAGCTGGCTGTTTGAGCTCTCCCCTTCCCATTCATGACGCTTATAAGGTACCTCTTCCTGTCGCCTTCTGAAATCACATCCTGTCCACCAAACAGTCCTTCCTGTCCTCTCATCTCTGTCCCCTCCAGGGGAACATGTGGTGTGTAGACTGGCTTTCCTCTAGTCATTCTCTCTCCCCTTCCTTCCCCTCTCCGGGGAACAATGTGGTGTGTAGACTGGCTGTCCTTTCATCTCTGTCCCCTTCCTGTCCCCTCCAGGGGAACATGTGGTGTGTAGACTGGCTGTCCTTTCATCTCTGTCCCCTTCCTGTCCCCTCCAGGAGAACATGTGGTGTGTAGACTGGCTGTCCTTTCATCTCTGTCCCCTTCCTGTCCCCTCCAGGAGAACATGTGGTGTGTAGACTGGCTGTCCTTTCATCTCTGTCCCCTTCCTGTCCCCTCCAGGGGAACATGTGGTGTGTAGACTGGCTGTCCTTTCATCTCTATCCCCTTCCTGTCCCCTCCAGGGGAACATGTGGTGTGTAGACTGGCTGTCCTTTCATCTCTGTCCCCTTCCTGTCCCCTCCAGGGGAACATGTGGTGTGTAGACTGGCTGTCCTTTCATCTCTGTCCCCTCCAGGGGAACATGTGGTGTGTAGACTGGCTGTCCTTTCATCTCTGTCCCCTCCAGGAGAACATGTGGTGTGTAGACTGGCTGTCCTTTCATCTCTGTCCCCTTCCTGTCCCCTCCAGGGGAACATGTGGTGTAGACTGGCTGGTCCTTTCTCTCTGTCCCTCCTGTCCCTCCAGGGGAACATGTGTGTGTGTAGACTGGCTGTCCTTTCATCTCTGTCCCCTTCCTGTCCCCTCCAGGGGAACATGTGGTGTAGACTGGCTGTCCTTTCATCTCTGTCCCCTTCCTGTCCCCTCCAGGAGAACATGTGGTGTGTAGACTGGCTGTCCTTTCATCTCTGTCCCCTTCCTGTCCCCTCCAGGGGAACATGTGGTGTGTAGACTGGCTGTCCTTTCATCTCTGTCCCCTTCCTGTCCCCTCCAGGGGAACATGTGGTGTGTAGACTGGCTGTCCTTTCATCTCTGTCCCCTTCCTGTCCCCTCCAGGAGAACATGTGGTGTGTAGACTGGCTGTCCTTTCATCTCTGTCCCCTTCCTGTCCCCTCCAGGGGAACATGTGGTGTAGACTGGCTGTCCTTTCATCTCTGTCCCCTTCCTGTCCCCTCCAGGGGAACATGTGGTGTGTAGACTGGCTGTCCTTTCATCTCTGTCCCCTTCCTGTCCCCTCCAGGGGAACATGTGGTGTGTAGACTGGCTGTCCTTTCATCTCTGTCCCCTTCCTGTCCCCTCCAGGGGAACATGTGGTGTGTAGACTGGCTGGGTAAGCGGCTGTCTTCTTCTGCTGCTCAGCCTGCTGAAGGACGTCACCAGTGATCTGAAACGGCTCCACCTGACCAGCAAGGGTGTGTGTGTGTATGTATGTGTGTGTGTGTTGTGTGTGTGTGTGTGTATGTATGTATGTGTGTGTTGTGTGTGTGTGTGTATGTGTGTGTGTGTTGTGTGTGCATACCGTGGTGTGTGTGTGTGTGCACGATCCTTGTTATTCCGAGCTCTGACCATGAGGCTGACAGATGCTGTTGGCTGGTTGCCATGGTGATCCAGAGCACAGCTGGTTACCATGGACCCAGAACAGACCCAGTTACCATGCTGATATATAACACTTTTGGGCTACCTTGTTCCTCAAAGACTCTCCTGTGATGTACTAAGATATGGTACTGACTCTCTGATGTAATGTAAATAAAGTTTTTGTTTCCTGCTTTCCAGCTTCCTGTCATCCTCCTTCTGCCTGAGAATCACATCCTGTTTGACTCAGTTCACATTTAGTTAAGACTCAGTTCATTCAGTTCAGACTCAGTTCATTCAGTTCAGACTCAGTTCATTCAGTTCACACTCAGTTCACATTTAGTTCAGACTTGGTTCACTCAGTACAGACTCATTTCACTCAGTTTAGACAGAATTACTCTTAATACTCAGTGCATCAGGTGTGCTATATCCAGAATAGAATGATACACACACTCAGAATAGAACACAACACACATTCCAGAATTCAGATATTATAACGATAAAGATTGTACTGTGTCAACTCCCAGTCTGTTGTTGCTACAGTTACAGTACCAAGGATCTGTATCGCTATGGTTACATTATGGTTCAGCGTAGCCATGGTTACGATACAGTGTTGGCAATTCTACCTGGCTGTGTTCCTATGGAGGAGGGTAGGACTGTAGGAGAATCGGAGGACTGGAGGTCCACTTCCTGCATGGTGCTGTTTGATGAGGTCAGAAAGGAAGTTCATCACCTTCAGGTCATCCTGGCTGCTGCAGCCCCGCCCACACAGGAAGCGATGGCGGCGTTCAGCCTGGATCGCTTCCGCCTCGCTGGCTGTGGTTGGACGATGGAGTGCGGGGCTGAACGTGTATACAAACGCTTTACTGGCCAGCTCTGTGAGGCAGCTCTCCAGGTGCAGCAGATAGGTGCTGCCTCGCCCAATCAGACAGCGGGTGTCAACAAGCTGGCCAATCAGAGAGCCGCTGTAGGAGGGGCAGCGCAGGGTCCTGTGGTCCAGGTCCAGCAGAGCCACGTAGCGACCATAATGATCTACAGAAGGGTGCATGCTGGGAAATGGAGTTCCAGGAGATCTGAAGGAAAGAGACACTTTTAGCTGGTGTGAATTCATCGTGTAGTACTTGGCTAGCGAAGCTACCAGCTGGTTTCAGGGGTGACGACCTACCTGACGATGCCGATGAGCCTACAGGTGAGCAGGTCTGCCAGACTGAGAGGCCGGCTGAGGCAGGGCTGCACGCTGGCGTTGTAGCGACCGGGGTCAGGCAGGTAGAGGGCGAGGGCGCCCACGGTTCTCCGGACGGAACGCTCCTCTCTACCAATCACCAGCAGCGGCCGCCCGCTGAGTAGGCAGAACACGGCATGCTGGGAGAATGAGTTCTGGTGAAGGAACCTAAGCGCACGCAACGCCGCCCTTCTCCTGCGCTGGTGGGTGTTGCCGTGGTGACAGGAGGAGAGTGAGGGGGCCTCGGAGGAGCAAGGTGAGGAGCAGTCGATTGCCTCGTCTGCAGGGCAGGACAGCGACCAGTGCTCCAGAGACGTCAGGAGCTCTGGTGTCACAGCTGGGGTCAGATTCAGACGGAGCTTTGGGACCAAGCGCTGAACTTTGACCTGACCGTTGGCATGACAACCTTCAGGCTGCGGGTGGGAATCCTCCTGAACTAAACAAGCAGAACACACACCTGCTATTACACCTGTTTTTACATTTAACATCATTCCCCAACATTATTCCCCATTCCCAGTGCTAATTCCATTACCCAGCATGCAGTGCTCCTGCAGGGCAGTTCTAACTCCATTACCCAGCATGCAGTGCTCCTGCAGGGCAGTTCTAACTCCATTACCCAGCATGCAGTGCTCCTGCTGGGCAGTTCTAACTCCATTACCCAGCATGCAGTGCTCCTGCTGGGCAGCGTTCCCAGGGCTCTCCTCCGTCTCCTCGGTGATGGCGGCCAGGTCGTCAGGGACGAGAGAGGTGCTGAGTATCTCAATGCTGTCTTCACTGTTAGAGCGCCGTGCTGGTGTGCGCACACGCCCCGCCTCCACACGACCTGGCACCGCCTCCACACGCTCTGGCCCCGCCTCCACACGCCCTGGCCCCGCCTCCACACGTCCTGGCCCCTCCTCCACACGCCCTGGCACCTCCTCCACACTCCCTGGCCCCGCCTCCACACACCCTGGCCCCTCCTCCACACTCCCTGGTCCCGCTTCCACACGTCCTGGCCCCTCCTCCACACGTCCTGGCCCCTCCTCCACATGTCCTGGCCCCGCCTCCACACTCCCTGGCCCCGCCTCCACACTCCCTGGCCCCGCCTCCACACGCTGCCTTTCACCACCCGTCAACTCTGAGACAGAACACACTCAACTGTTACTAGAGCCCATGCCATTAGAGCCTGCTCAAATAATACGAATAACAGCACACAAACAATACTAACAGCACACAAACAATAATAACGGCACACAAACAATACTAACAGCACACAAACAATACTAACAGCACACAAACAATAATAACAGCACACAAACAATAATAACAGCACACAAACAACAATAACAGCACACAAACAATACTAACAGCACGCAAACATTAATAACAGCACACAAACACTACTAACAGCACAGAAACAACAATAACAGCTCACAAACAATAATAACAGCACACAAACAACAATAACAGCACACAAACAACAATAACAGCACACAAACAATACTAACAGCACACAAACAATAACAGCACACAAACAATAAGAACAGCACACAAACAATAACAGCACACAAACAAGAATCACACACAGTTACACACAACAAACATAATCGCACACATAGGTACACACACAGACAATAACCACACACATAGTTACACACACAGACAATAACTACACACATAGGTACACACACAAACAATAACTACACACATAGTTACACACACAGACAGTACCTCTCAGTTCTCCCGTCTCCGTGGCGACAGGTTGAGAGCGGTAGGACTTCTCTGTCCCTAAAACTTCGATGCTGTCATCGCTGCTCACGCTCCCTACCATCGTCTCCTCAGCTCCCTCCTCCACACTCTGACCCGCCCCCCTACTTTCTACCTCCAGTTTGATTGACAGCTCCTCCACGCAGGAAAAGAAAGACTCCAAGCTGGCTGGGGGACCCTGTCTGTCACATTCTGGCACAGGAAGTCCCTCCCTCTTACTTCCATCCTCTTTCTCCTGCATCTCCTCTCCCTCCTCAGGGTTCCAGGGCTCAAACAGGAAGTTGTTGAGCGGGTACTTCCTGGTCAGCGCCTGCGTGACTCGCTGCGTGAACAGCGAGGGCGCATCGCCACGGAGACGGCGCTCCACGTTGGCCAGCTGCTCCAGCGTGAGAGACAGGAAGTAGGCGTCGCTGAGCTCCTCCAGGGGCTTCATGCGACGGTCGAAACGCCTCGAGGGGCAGAGCTTCACCAGGCGGGGCGTGTAGGAGGGGGAGGGGGGTTCAGAGGTCAGCGAGCGGAGTTCTGGGTCATATGTGTCGTATGGCAGGAAATCAGGTTGATTCAGCTTCCTGTTTGGGAAGGAAGTGACCTGCCGCAAGAGGTTGCAGTGCTCCTGGATGGCACGCTCGATTCCTGCCAGCTCATTGGCTGACTGGGCCTCCGATTCTTTCTGCAGGACTGAGCGTGTGTATCTGAGAGAGAGGAGGGAGGGAGGGAGACAGGGAGGGAGACAGGAAGGGAGGAAGGAAGAATTGTTTTACATGTAAATCACTGAACTCCCATTGTATCTTAGCTATGGAGTGTGTGCAGTGTGTATGGTGTGTATGTGTATGGTGTGTGTGTGTGTATATGGTGTGTATGGTGTGTGTGTATGGTGTGTATAGTGTGCATGGTATGTGTGTGTGTGTAAGTGTGTGTCTGTGGTGTGTGTGTGTATGGTGTGTATAGTGTGTATGGTGTGTGTGTGTGTGTGTGTAAGTGTGTGTCTGTGGTGTGTGTGTGTCTGTGGTGTGTGTCTTACTCCAGGTCTAGCAACTTCCTGGTGATCTCCCGGGCGAAGGCCCGTCTGTTCCCTGTCTTCAGCCGGTCGGAGGCGTGGCCTAACTCGTCCGACAGCAACAGGAAGTGCTCCATGAGCTTCCTGTGGTCTGCAGAGACGTAGGCCAGGCAGAAGGGTCTGATGAAGCCTCGCGCCTCCAGGTCAAACAGAGTCAGGTACTGCACGTACGCAAAACTGCCCCAGTCTCCCATGACAACCTTGGAATCCTCGCAGAAGCTGAGGCGAGGGGCGGGGCCTGACGCAGAGGGGGAGGGGCCAGGAAAGCATGCTTGGTAGTCTACAGACATGATCCGGAGGGAGAAATGGTTCAGGTCGAATGAACCCAGGATCTTGGGATCGTCTGGGACTGTGAGTATGGGCTGGGGTCCCACCTGCAGGGCAGACATGTTAATACACACTACACACAGGTGTATACACACACGTTAATACACACTATACACAGGTGTATACACACAGGTGTATACACACTACACACATGTGTATACACACACGTTAATACACACTATACACAGGTGTATACACACATGTTAATACACACTACACACATGTATACACACATGTTAATACACACTATACACAGGTGTATACACACATGTTAATACACACTACACACATGTATACACACACGTTAATACACACTATACACATGTATACACACATGTTAATACACACTACACACATGTATACACACACGTTAATACACACTATACACAGGTGTATACACACACGTTAATACACACTATACACAGGTGTATACACACATGTTAATACACACTATACACATGTGTATACACACACGTTAATACACACTATACACATGTGTATACACACACGTTAATACACACTACACACACTACATGTATACACACACTACAAAGACACTACACACACAACAACACACATCATACACACAAACATGTATACACACACATCAACATGCACTACACACACACACACACACACATATATCCACACACTACACACATCAACACCTACTACATACACACTTACCTGTTCAGAAAACTCTGCCACCATTATGAAGTCCCGGTGGAAGAGGGCGGAGGTGGTGGCGGCCCAGGGGTGCGCGCGGGGCAGCAACGGGATTGACAGTTCCTCCGGAACTTCCGGCAGTTCGCCAGCGCGCTCCCCCGCCTTGCCGAAGAACTCCGTGCTCGTGAACTCCAGCAGGTCTGGAGAACTGATCATAATCCTTCTGAACTGATCAGTTTTACTGATCTGTCAACTGGAACACTGAGATCCGGTTATAGCGTTTCCCGGTGCAGAGACGAAAGCAATACGTAAACTTAGGAGTACGGGATGAACAACGATCTTCAAAACTCAGTGGAGGTATTTCCGTTCTTTGGAATCAAACTTTTATGTTCTCATGCCCCTGTGACCGGCGGGTCTCGAGCCCAGTCAGTGAGTCAGCGGTTGCACCGTACAGCGAACGTCAAAATTGTTGCGCAGTTTGAACAACACTCAGGAACAACTCAAACACACCACTGACAGTTTCACTTCTTCTTGAAGTCTGTTTCATGTTGGTCACACCACCGGCGTTTCTTAAAGCAAACTTTCGCCCGAGTCTTGTCCTTACCGGGTCTCCTAACGTCAACAAAGATCTGTTGTGAGGCGGGAACGCTGTAAACAGAGATGTTGGAACACCGACAGTTCAGACCGACCAGTCGCGGGTGGCTGGAGGGAAGTTATCGTTCGAAAGTCACGCTAAGTCACGTGGTCGACCTTTATCCGTGGTTTTTTAGCCTCTCCCGGACACATCGAGGCGGTCAGACGATCTGTCGTTGCACCAGAGCCGCAACAATGGTGACAGGCGGTCCACAACACCAGATACTTTATATTTGCTAACACATTTCTCGGGTGGGTGGTGGCGGGATGAAAAAATGAAAAACATTGTCTGGTGTTCTCTGGGAAATGAAGTTCAAAAGTTTCCATTTGTAGTTGTGCAGGCCCATGACTAGGACAGGTTACAACAGACCCGCCACACTCGTTTAAAGAAGCACACGGTTTATTTGACACATTATAAATAACTTCATCATAAATGAAGTTACACATTGAATCATATGTTCATTTAGCACACTCTCAGTCAGTTTGTCAGTCAGTCAGTCAGTCAGTCAGTCAGTCAGTCTTAGAGGCTAAGCATTCCAACAGCAGTCACACAGCAGTCCTCTCCAGCAGCAAAGCCCCTGAAGTAATATGTAGATCAGCAGTGTGTGTGTGTGTGTGTGTGTGTGTGTGTGTGTGTGTGTAGAGACAGAGGCCTGTCACACACACATCATCACACACACACACACTGCTGTAACTAACACACCCAGAAGTTCATTAAGGAAAAAGAAACCATAACATATTATCAGTGATCTTAACCTGTTTCTATGGCAACGTTCTTCTTGTTTAACCCCGCCCACAATCATTTTTATGTGTGAAGGAGATCTTTAATGCCTGATGGTTTATCTTATGTTACTACCGTAATGTACTCGTGTCCGGCGATCGTGGTACAATAACACACACTAACCCTATGTTATGCCTATCACCGTAGGTCAGAGCGGGAACAGTGGCGGTATGGTGTATGAAGACGGTGCACGCCGTGCAGAGTGTAACGATGTGTGGGTTTAGAGCATTAGGATGCCGCAGATCGGCAACCAGGGTGTAGGGGGTGTGTGTCTGTGGAACCTGTGTGATCAGGTTCGGCGTAGACGTCTATCTCCGCCTCGAGTAGAACCGAACCCCATCTCATGTGGGGCGATCACCAGACAGACTCTGTAGTGCTGTAGGGTGTAACGGGTAGTGATTGTGTGTTGTTCGAAACCTCAGTAATGCCTGGAGCTCCAGAACAAGGCAACCAGATGTCGGTGTGGACCTCAGGGGAGGAGGCGGTGACAACCTGCCTTCACATAGCGCTTCTGGTAGACTCCAACTGTATGTTAGGTGTGCTGTGTTGTGAATTGTGTGTGTTTTAGATCCTCGTTAGGATGCCTGGTCAGACAGAGCGGCACAGTGGTGTTCGTAGTTTGTGATACGTGAGCAAAGATGGGGATGCTGTGTGAGATCAGATTTAGGATGCCTGGGTGTCAGACAAGGGCACTAGTGCAGAGATCTGGTCGTCTAGTGATTATACGTAGTACGCCGAGAGAATGTGTACTGTGTGTGTGTGTGTGATGTAGATTAAAGATAGTGGCCGGGTTCAAGATCCAGGACACCTAGTGGTGATGTACGTGTGTACTGTGCTGTAGTGTGGTATGATGTAGTTGTTCAGATTCAGAGGATTGCTGGGTCAGACACGGGTCACAGTGTGCTTGTTGTACATAGTGGACTTGTATCTGCCACTGGCGAATGGGCCCGGTAGTTGTTTAGCTAGTGTGTTGTTGTGTTGTGTTGTGCTTAGAGGATCATAGGATGCCTGGGGCTCCAACAGGCAACGATGGTGATGTGTACTGAATGACGTAATGGAATGTAAGTCGTGACTGGTTTTGGAGTGTGACTAGTGGGTGTGAGTGTTAGATCAGTAGGATGCCTGGGTCAGACAGGGCACAGTACAGCAGAAAGCCCATCTGATCCACCCGCTCCTCAGACACAGCCCCCAGAACGTTCACCCCTGCCTTGAAGTAGCTGGGCACCGCCCCCTGCTCCAAGTAGCCAATCAGCTCCTCCAGACACTGCTGGAACCGCCCCTCCAGAGCCCCCTCCGACCAATCAGGCTCCTTGTCGCTGAGGTGCAGGATAAGGTTGACCAGCGGGGCGGAGGTCAGAGGTCGCAGGGTGGGGTTGAGTCGGCACACAGCCTTCAGGATCTTCAGCAGGCGGGTACGAGAGCCTCCATCCTGGCTGTCCAGCTGAGCGAGTCGCTGGGTCTCCCAGGGGTAGAGAGACAGACGCCAAGCGCAGGGCCAGGGCAGGGTGAGGCCTGGCTGGGCACACAGCACCACGTCATCCTGCCTCAGCACAGGCAGCAGGGACACGAAGAGAGGCTCCCCTCCCCCTGACACACAGCAGCCTGGAGTAGGACTGGGGACAGGGGGGCGAGGTGACAGAACAACACTATATAAAAACACTATACACCTGACCACACACACACACTATACACCTGATCTATTCCACACACTATACACAGGTACACACACAGGTACACACTCCTACCTGACCTCCAGCTTGAGCTCTGGGCCCCCCAGCACCGGTCGCACCAGGCAGTCCAGACTGTTGCTAAGAGACGGCCAGTTCATGGTCTCCATCACAACCTTACTGAGCATGCTCACTAGCGCCTCTGACGACAGGTAACCGCCCACCAGGAACCTGGAGGGGAAAGGGAGGAACAACAGTGTGTATATATGTACCTGTGTGTGTGTGTACCAGTGTGTGTGTGTGTGTGCGTACCAGTGTATGTGTACCTGTGTGTGTGTGTGTACCTGTGTGTGTGTGTGTGTGTGTACCAGTGTATGT
The DNA here is from genome assembly GCA_036571765.1 of Plecoglossus altivelis. Classification (NCBI taxonomy): domain Eukaryota; kingdom Metazoa; phylum Chordata; class Actinopteri; order Osmeriformes; family Plecoglossidae; genus Plecoglossus; species Plecoglossus altivelis. Next base: position 246,238 of record BROE01000002.1, read on the forward strand.
GTACCTGTGTGTGTACCTGTGTGCGTGTGTGCGTACCTGTCCCAGTAACTGCGTCCCCGGGGGAAGTACTCTAGATTGATGCGTCGGATCATCCAGGACAGGGGCTGTTTGAGCAGCGTCTGCTCCCCAGGAACTAAGCTCCACAGCTCAGCCTCCACACGCAGAGGAACCAGCACACACACATGGTCCACACGCACCGCCTGCACACACACACACACACCATACACACACACATCACACACACACATCACACACACACACACACACATCACACACACACACACACACACACACATCACACACACACACATCAAACTGCAGCCAGTTTGGGGATGACAGGATCTCACAGACAGGCTCCAGTTCATGTATGTATGTGTGCATGTACTGTATGTGTGTATGTGTGTATGTATGTGCGTGTGTGTATGCATGCATGTGTTTATGTGCATGTACCTCCAGGTCCTGTATGTGTGTGTGTGTGTGTGTGTGTACCTCCAGGTCATGTGTGTATGTGTACCTCCAGCTCATGTGTGTGTGTGTGTGTGTACCTCCAGGTCATGTGTGTGTGTGTGTACCTCCATGTCGTCCAGCAGAGCGCCCCCCAGACTGAACTCCCCCAGGGGCATGTCAGGGTGTGTGGACAGCAGGAAGCCCTGGATCTCTGTGCAGACGTCCACACACAGACGCTGGGCCCACACCACCTCCTGTGGACTCACCTGCACCCTGCTGCTGTTTTGCATGCATAAGCTGTCTGCTCTTCAGTGTATCCTGCTGCAAACCAAGCTTCCTGCCATACACGCCACGCAACCGACACCGCACCCGCAACTGATACGCCGGCGGAGACTATTTCCGCACGACCCATTTCCTCCTAGCGCCAAGTCTCAAATCGTCAGACCATGACTCACAACCACAACCTGTAGCGGCGTCTACACTCGACTTGCACGTTCACTGACATTGCACTACACTACTCACAACACAACACAACACACGCACACACAACCTCATTTAATTAGTCCGCCTCATCTGTGTCTATTTGCCCCCTACGCGTTCCTTTTCTCCCTCTCCATCCATGCCGTTCCGTGCCGTTTCGCATCCATAGCCCCACCCACCTCTTCTCTTCCTCCCTCCCTGCCCCTTCTCCCCTCCCTCCCTCCCCCCCTCTCCTTCATCCCCCGCCCCTCCCCTTCTCATCCCTCCCTCTCCGCGTTCCTTCGGCGGCCTCCCCTCTCTAGGCGATCCTACCTTCAGAGAGAGGGGAGCACACAGCTGCATTCTGCTGGGTTTAGACCCCAGCTCAGCCTGGACGGGTGGAGTCACACTCTCCAACAAGGACTTTTGCTGCGTGCACAGGTCTCTTCGGGTGGAGAGAGAGGGGACCCAATGTAGGCGCGCCCAGAAGAAGAAGGTTTTGCAGAGAGAAAGAGTGAAGAAAATTACAGAGGAAAAAGATAAGAAGGTAGGAAGAGAGATAAAGGTATTTCCCTCAATCAAACCCCTGCTTTCGTGCTGCCTTGGGTTGTCTGTGGAGTGAGCGTGCCTGTCCTATGGACTCACGTCCTCTAGACCTTCTGTCCTGAGGATGGGTGGGGCGGGGCCCCCTAAAACTAAGCTCTACGCCTTGCTCTCTAACTCTTCTGCTTCATCTTCTGCTCCAATTTCTCACTCCCTCTGCCTCGCCACTGCCGCGTCACTCTGCCAGCGACCTCTAATAAGACTGCTCACCACCCAAACAAGTGTTTGTGTGCAGGTGGGGTAACCGAATTCTAATTAACTATCCGTTAAGCACGCCTCCGGTATAAGCTCTGCACACACAACAGGTTATGTACATGGGGTTTATACCATGGCAGCACAGCCACAACAGTAATATAAATTACATACCTCACAGTTACACATACAGTTACACACACAGTATACATACACACACTAGTTTGGAATACAGGACAACATACATAGTCTACCCAAGACACACACGACGAAGGTATAGACATACATACACTTCACGAGTATACAGGAACACACAGTATATAAGATAAGACAACACACAGAATAAGGACACACAACCAGTTATACACCTATACAGATCACTCCATCTGAGTATAACACAGACCAATGAAACTGATCTTACACAGGTATATCAGACCCACCCACCACAAAAGTATACACATACAGTAACAACACCACATCAGGTATCACAAATAACGAGACCACACAGGTCGGGAGAAATGACACATCAGTATACACATAAACACACACTCTAGTTACATCATCAATATCAAGTGACACACAAGTTATTACAGACATAGTGAGGCACAGCCGGAAACACTGCCCCCACAAGTAGACACACACATACACACACATCACACAGTATACCAGACAATACAGAACACTAACACAAATTATTAGTAACAAACACATACAGACACACCAATCAAGGTATCCCTACACACTCTTTTAGATATCACATGACATAATCACAGACCACACACAGTACACCACTACTCAGTACACCCACCACAGTACACATCGGAGCACAGACAGCACACAGCCAACACAGAACACACAGAATACAGACACACACAGTAATACAGACACACAGACACACACAGTACACACACACACAGACACACATAGTATACACATACAGACACACACAGAATACAGACACACATAGTATACACACACAGATACACATAGTATACACACACAGACACACACAGAATACAGACACACACATACCCGTTTAACAGCCAGCGTGGCGATGCCCAGTATGGCAGCTCCTCCCACTCCCAGCACCAGCCTGGCATTGGCCAGCAGGAAGTCTATCACAATGGCAATACTGTCCTCGCCCCGCCTCCGGCCACCACGGAAGTCCATCACTTCCTGGTTCAGAGGTCAGCCTGTGGAAACAGTATTAGAGCTTGACTACTATCCCCTCCTCTGATTGGTTGAGGTTCTGGGACGCATAGGTGGACACACACACACACACACACACACACACACACACACACACACACACACACACACACACACACACACACACACACACACACACACGATTTAGTTTTGTCTGAGTTCAATCATGCACATACAATCTAAATGTCTCATTGTGTGTGTGTGTGTGTGCAGTTAACATAGTTTCGGGTCATTCGGTACCCCCGAACAGTGCACGAGGGTTAAACACCACGCACACGTCACCAGGACCTTGTCTACTTTAAACTGAAAGATAAAACGCAACATGCGCGGGGTGACATTCAGCCGCCGCACCTGCCGGACAGAAATAGCCGCGGCAGACCTCGCTCTAGTCGGCGTGGTCACACAGCCCTCCCGCCCCTCACCGTCCTCCACACGCACACACCCCCTGTGCCAGCGATGCTATTTCTAGTTCAGCTGTTCCAGATGGAATATAAAACACAGTCTTGTCTCAAGGCTAAACAACCATAGCAGAGATGTTAGCTAGTTTATCTAGTAGGTACAAGATGTTCATTTAGTATTGGGCTTTACGTCTCTGGCCGTTTGGTGCACAACTAACCTTACAAGCTAAGTGTCGTAAACAACAAGATGCAACTAAACTCATGATCTGATCAGTGGAAAAGCACGGGCTTTGTTAGTTATCAAACATTATCACGAGTTGTCCTAGCAAGCTGGGAGAGGCGAGGATAGCCATTGTTATATGGATGCTGTTCGTTGTTGTTATTGTTAGCTTGCTGGCTAGCAGATGTTATTGTTAGCTTGCTGGCTAGCAGATGTTACAGACAGCTAGCCTGGCCTTCAAGCGGTTGACACCAAGCCGACACGTTTAGCTAATAGAGTGACTATCAGAGGATTATAATATGCAGTCAAAAACAGAGAAGACATGTGCACTATTTGCTGCTTTAATCATTACTGTAGCTACTGTGAACTAGGACCAGCAACGAGTTCAGATCAATCTAAATTACTGAAGTCTGTAGTCAGTTACGTTTGATAAGTAAACGTTCTTACAGATTGCTAGCTACAGCACTTACCACTATGTACTCGATAAATCTTTTCAGTTTCGGCCACAGTCATTTACCTAAACAAAACTGTAATTTGAGCAGACGTTCATTAAAAGTTAGTCCACCATCTCTCGTCCTAATACCAGCTGTGATTGACGTTTTACTCCTCCAATCAGGGTGAAGATCTGCTCTGACGTCGGCATCATGGTTGGGACGTGCGTTTTATGTTTACGTGTGCGCTAAATCTCTCTATATTCTTTAATTTATTGATGAACTGACGCTTTTATCCCAAAACGACGTAGCCTACACATAGCGCATATGGAAAGTAGAGTAAAACATCATGGATCATAAATGTTCGGTTTTAACAGTATTTTGGTGGGCAGAGAAAAGGTACAATCCGTACTGTAGTGTAAAGTAACGACATCTCCGCCATCAGGCAGTGCAACAAATGCGACATTGTGCGTGTTTGAGGCTTGAAGCTCATAGCTAATGAGGCACAAACATTAATCAGGGGCAAACATCGTAGAGATGGTCACTTTTGAGAAGTGGGCATGTCTGTGGGCGTGCTGCAGTCACATTCATAGATTCTCTGCTGGTGTACATTAGGACACAAGGGAGATACATTTAATGCTGTTCTGGTTAAACCTGTTGTTTGTTCATGTATCTGAGAGGAGTCTGTGTGTGTATGTAAGAGAATGTGTGTGTGTGTGAGAGAGAATGTGTGTGAGAGAATGTGTGTGTAAGAGAGAACGTGTGTGTGTGAGTGTATGTGAGAGTGTGTGTAAGTGAGAGAATGTGTGTGTGAGAGAGAATGTCTGTGTGTGTGTTAGAGTGTCTGTGTGTTAGAGAGAATGTGTGTGTGTGTCAGTGTGTGTGTGTTAGAGTGTCTGTGTGTTAGAGAGAATGTGTGTGAGTGTGTGTGTGTGTCAGTGTGTGTGTGAGTGTGTGTGTGTCAGTGTGTGAGTGTGTGTGTGTGTGTGTCAGTGTGTGTGTGTGTCAGTATGAGTGTGTGTGTGAGTGTGTGTGTGAGTGTGTGTGTGTTAAGAACAGCCAGAGGCAGAGTAGGAAGAGTTGGTTTTAACAGAAATATTTTCATCATCATCATCACCATCATCATCATCACCATCATCACCTCCAGGTCACATGACAATCTGGCCACACCTGGTATTTCTCCATGGCTACCAGGGTGAATCTCCATGGCAACCTGCCATTCCCTGGACGCTCCCAGTCCTCAAAGTGTCTGTCTGCCAGCATCCATGTGGTCTATACAGCTTGTTACAAAAATAACATCATGCATATTTACACTCCAAAATATTATACAATAACACACGTTTATATGGGGGGGGGGGGGGGGGGGTTGCCATGGTGACCAGGACAGGAGGAAGGGGTATTTCTGATTCTCTGGTTGATGACATCACTGGGCTTGTTCTAGTCACCCCCTCCTACAGTACTCGAAACTAAGGAAGAAAGGGGGGAGTGAAAAGGGGGGAGGAGATGGAGGGGGAAAAGGAGGGAGGGGGGAGAAGGACAGGCAGAGATAGGAAAATGTCCTGACAAGCGTGCTAGGCAGGGGTCTAAACACACACACACACACACACACAACCCCACCCTCTGTCTCCAGGCCATGATCTGATTGGCTGACAGTTGCATGTGTGCGAGGCTCTAGCCCCTCACACACAGGTGTTCACACACAGGTGTGTGTGCAAGGCTCCAGCCCCTCACACACAGGTGTTCACACACAGGTGTGTGTGCAAGTGTGTGTATATCCTCAGTGACGCCTCATCTTGACCTTTCGACCCTCGCTGTGCTTGTCATATTCCTGGCCCCGCCTCCAAACGCTCTCTGAGGTGTTGCTATGGCGACCGTGGCGTGAGAGGGCGGAGCGGCGGTTCTCCTCCTTGTCCATCTCCAGAACCCTCGGTCTAAGAACATCAAGCAGGGATCTCCACGTGTGAGACGGCTGGGTGTGTGTAGTGTAGTGTGTGTGTAGTGTGTGTGTGGTGTGTAGTGTGTGTGTAGTGTGTGTGTATGTGTAGTGTGTGTATAGTGTGTGTGTGTGTGTATAGTGTGTGTGTGTAGTGTGTGTGTGTGTGTGTGTGTAGTGTGTGTACCTGTGAGCAGCATCACGGTCAGCTCTACGGTGGGAGGAGCGTTGGGCCTTCAGGGGGGCGTGTCTCTCCTGAGGGGAGGGGCTAATGGTGACGTCAGAGTCCAGACGGGGTGCGTCCGGTCTTGTCCTACCAATCCATACATGATCAGCACATTAGCAATACACTGTTCATACAGTTACAGTACTGTGTGTGCTGATTGGCAGCTGCGTTGCTGTGGTAACTGACTTCCTGAGGATGATGACGGCTCTCCGCTGTTTGATGTCCTGGGGGCGGATACAGTGCGTGATGTCGTCAGCTGCGTAGCCGCTAAAAAAGAGGAGGGGCTAGGTGACTGTATAATTCACACAGTGAATCAATCACACACACCTGACATCTTTACACACTTACCTAAGGACGGTGACACTTCCCCTCCTCACCGGTAGCTCGAGCACGGGTTCGGACACGCGGATGGGCTTAAATTGGAAGCGGCAGCCGAAGCAAAGCGCGCTGTCACTGAAAAACGACACCGACACTATGGGCCGCGCGAAGATATGCAGCGGGTCCACGTGAGAAACGATGCAGCCTCCTGGTTGATAGTCATTAATCACAGCGCTGTTGACGAATCCCTCCGGTATCACTCCGCTTGACACGAGCTTCTTTATCACCAGCTCGTGCACCCAGTCCGGAATGTCATCCACCTCTCCCTTCCTGTATAGGCGTTCCTGCCCAGGGCCCCGTTTTTCCAGCTGCGCCCCGTACGTGTAGCCTTCCCCGAAGAAGTACTTGTTCCTCAGGGGCGCGCGGTCTACCGTATGCTCCCGGTAAAGCCCCGCCTCCCCGTTAGCGACTACCTCGTCAATCTTTTCCTCGATTTGAGCGCAATCCTCCGGTGTGAAGATGCTCTTCTGCGTAATGCCGCTCTTCACGCGCCTCACTTCATGCTCGCGGGTCTCCCCACCGTCACTGTGCTCGAGTTCATCATCATCGGATTCCCGGTACTTGCGCTTCCGTCCGTTTCCGTTACTTTCGTCCGTGGTCTTGTTTCGGTACTCGTCTCTATCAGTAACTTTGCTCTTGTGCTCGTCCCGGTGCGGCGTCATCGACTTCAGTTTCTCCCGGAGATCGGAGAAGCCGCTGGCTGCCATGGCGACTCTTTGACCTAGCTCTAATAATGTCGAACAGTTTTCCTGATTATTTAACTTCCATGTTCCCGCAGCGGGGAGGGGGCAGGACGGGACCCTTGGACCGGACAGCTGTCCCTCCGCCAGCCACTGTGTTATGGTGTTGCTACCTTGCCAACCGCACGCACAAGTTCATCGACACCAGCAAATATGAAGACGAAATCTGTCAGTAATTAAACACAGGAGGAATATTTCAGTAAAACAAGATCACTTGTTTAACAAGTCAATATTAGCTGACTCGTTCACTCTGCTAGCGGCGTCAGGACAGCTTCACCTAGCTACAACTGGCTAGCTGCTCCTAGCTTCCTAGTTAGCCGCAAGTCTCCCTGACTAGTAGTCTAATGTGAAGTAGCTACGCACTATATTAAAAGCACTAAGTCAGCATTTCTTCTGCCAAGTCGAAGTAGATACCCCGAAGAGATCGTAAACACAACCTTACGTTCCGTGAGCAACAATATACACGTATAAGTTGTAGGTTCGTCCAGATCTCGTGGTCGTTTGGCTAATTACATAAAAATATGGAGTCTGAAAATAAATCCGCCGAACTGCACATGCGCACTGAGAACTGTTACCAACTATCGCGAGATAAATGACCAACCATAGCTCCAGAAACAACTTCTAAAGAAGACATATGTCCCAATTCGCATACTATCAGTCCTAAATAGTATTCGAGAAAAGAATTGGTATGTCCCAAATCGTAGTATGTTGAAATGAGTATTCCAGAGATACCCGGATGATCTACTTTTTCCGGTTAGTATCCGAAGTGCAGATCGAAGCACTTTAACGGCCAATATTGCCCACAACTCATTGCGCGCGGGCGGGATATAAACAGACACCAATCAAGTAATACATACGTATGTATGTACGTACATATATATACTGTATATGTAAAAGTTACCTGATATGTTTTTGTTTGGTCCTTTCTTTTTGTTTAACGTATTTTAACTTATTTATCTTTCATTGTTATACACATTATTTTTGAATATGAAAGTCAGCACCAGTCTCGCGAAAGACTCTTCTTTCCAAGTTTTTGTTCCTTTAAGATTATTGCAGAGATTTTCGTCAGACTTTGAGCAGACAAATAAAATGCCTTATGCAAATAAAAAACAACTCAATAATTCACTAGTACTTGCAATCACATCTGTAGTGTGGTAAAAATTTAGTTTTTACAAAACGTCCTGATAAATGTAAAAGACAAAACGAAAACATACAACTGAATATTGTTGTACAAACACTATCGGTACAAAAGTACTAACAGTTATGGTTTCAAAGCAGAAAAACTGGAGGGAGAAGCATTTTTATCTCATGTTCCCTGGACACTCACTCTCTCACACACTCACTCACTCACTCTCTCACACTCTTATTCATTCACTCTTTCACACACTCATTCACTCACACACTCACTCACTCACTCACTCTTCCACAGACACATTCATTCACTCACTCACTCACTCACTCACTCACTCACTCACTCACTCACTCACTCACTCTTCCACAGACACATTCATTCACTCACACACTCACTCTCTCACTCACTCATTCATTTACTCACTCACACACTCACTCTCACTCACTCTCTCACTCATTCACTCTCTCACTCATTCACTCACTCACAGATCGCTAGCACAGATCAGCCAAACTCTGTACAGAACACAATAACACACGTTATAAATACATGCAGCTGCAAACACTCTTTATAAAAATATATCCTCTGGTTCACATCACACTTCTGAAACCTCCTGTAGAACCTGGTCCAGTCTGGAGCTCCTCAATGTGCAAAGGCTGATGGGTAATCACCCTTTGATTTTGATCCTACGAAGGAGAAGGACGTTCTTCAGACAGGCAGGAAGGAAGTGACACTGAAGAGGAGGAATCAGAAGCTACTGAGACCCGGACCAGTGATGGATTCAGTCTGCTGCCACAGCCTCCCTCTGGTGGAGACAGGAGGTACTGCAGCCTCCCTCTGGTGGAGACAGGAGGTACTGCAGCCTCCCTCTGGTGGAGACATGAGGTACTGCAGCATTGGGGCTGAGGTTGGCTCTGTACTGTGGTACACCTGAAGCCCTGGAGAGGTAGATGTGTGTGACGTGAATGTGTGTGTGTGTGTGTGTGAGGTGTGTGTGTGTTATAGTACGGTGATCTCGCTGGGGGGCAAAGTGAGTCTCTTGTCCCGGACAGACATCATGTTCTCAACCTGCATAGCTACCACTCTACACAACTCCAGACCCTACACACACACACACACACACACACACACACAATCACACAGAAACACACACAGAAACACACGCACACACAAACACACACACACAAACAGACACACACACAAACACACACACAAACACACATACACCACACGCACAACATATAGTTAGAACAGTACTATAACAGCACGGCCAGACCAGCAAGGTGAGGTATATTGGTATATTGGCTGCATGCATGTGTCTGGTGTGTGTGTATGTGTGGCGTGTATATGGTGTGTGTGTGTGTATATGGTGTCTGTAAGTGTATATGGTGTGTTTGTATGTTGTGTACATGGTTTGTATGTATACGTGTATATGGTGTGTTTGTGTGATGTGTACATAGTGTGTATATGGTGTGTATGTGGTATGTATGTGGTGTGTGTGTGGTGTGTACATGGTGTGTGTGTGGTGTGTACATGGTGTGTGTGTGGTGTGTGTGTGGTGTGTACATGGTGTGTGTGTGGTGTGTGTATGGTGTGTACATGGTGTGTGTGTGGTGTGTACATGGTGTGTGTGTGGTGTGTGTATGGTGTGTACATGGTGTGTGTGTGTGTGTGATGTGTATATGGTGTGTACATGGTGTGTGTGTGGTGTGTACATGGTGTGTGTGTGGTGTGTACATGGTGTGTGTGTAGTGTGTACATGGTGTGTGTGTGGTGTGTGTATGGTGTGTACATGGTGTGTGTGTGTACCTGCTCCAGCTGCAGCTGCATGACCCTGTGTGAGCAGGTGTCTCCCAGGGTCAGGTCCACATAGGGGTAGCTGCTCCCTGCACCAGGAGACTGAGTGCGGCTGGACTGCACCTGCACCAGGGGGACCCCCACCATCCGCTCCTGCACCACAGGACCCACACAGAGAAGTACAGCTGCACCACAGGACCCACACTGAGAAGTACAGCTGCACCACAGGAC
>BROE01000002.1:257130-259630 GCA_036571765.1 Plecoglossus altivelis
GCTTGTTTTACTGTGGTAGTGAGGCCCACACACACACACATGCTTGTTTTACTATGGTAGTGAGGCCCACACACACACACATGCTTGTTTTACTGTGGTAGTGAGGCCCCCACACACACACACATGCTTGTTTTACTGTGGTAGTGAGGCCCACACACACACACATGCTTGTTTAACTGTGGTAGTGAGGCCCACACACACACACATGCTTGTTTTACTGTGGTAGTGAGGCCTACACACACACACACACATGCTTGTTTTACTGTGGTAGTGAGGCCCACACACACACACATGCTTGTTTAACTGTGGTAGTGGGGCCCACACACACACACACATGCTTGTTTTACTGTGGTAGTGAGGCCCAAACGCACACACACATGCTTGTTTTATTGTGGTAGTGAGGCCCACACACACACACATGCTTGTTTTACTGTGGTAGTGAGGCCCACACACACACATGCTTGTTTTACTGTGGTAGTGAGGCCCACACACACACATGCTTGTTTTACTGTGGTAGTAGGGCCCAACCATTCACTCCCAATCAAAACACCTGTAACACCCACTGAAAAAAGCAATCGAAGTTCTGCAGCCCAGAAAAAAAAACTTTTTCATGCTCTCACAGTTTGGTTATCCTTCCTAATTACAGCCCAAACACCCACCTGGTCCCGCCCCCTCTGCATCTGCCATGAAGGAGGCGGTCTTTAAACCCACCCAGAGCAACAAGAGGAGGGCCCCCATCAGGCCCCTCCCACCCCCCCCTCCAGGTAAACACACACAGTGAGCCAGCTAATGAGTAGCTGTGGTGATTGACAACCGTGTCGTCCTATAGTGTCACGGGAGCTGCCGGTGGAGGCGGAGACTATCCAGACTAAGCTCCATCGCAGCACAACAGAAGAACATTACACCTACACTAACGTTCCCTGGAGACTGTATCTGAGGAAGGAGGTACATACACACACACACACACCATCACACACACACACACTACTGTGTCTGAGGAAGGAGGTACATACACACACACACACACACACACACACTACTGTGTCTGAGGAAGGAGTACACACACACAACACACAAAAACACACAAAAAAAAAAAACACACACACACAACCACACACCACACACACACTACTGTGTCTGAGGAAGGAGGTACATACACACACACACACACACTACTGTATCTGAGGAAGGAGGCACATACACACACACACACACACTACTGTATCTGAGGAAGGAGGTACATACGCACACACACACCATCACACACAACTCTACCACAGAAACACACACAACTAACACCCACACACAGACGTACACACAAACACACACACACCATCACACACACACACTCACACTACTGTATCTGAGGAAGGAGGTACACACACACACCATTACACACACACACACACTACTGTATCTGAGGAAGGAGGTACATACACACACACACACACACACCATCACACACACACACACACCATCGCACACACACACTATCTCTTACACACACACACAGGAAGAGTACACACACACACACACACACACACACACACACACACTACTGTGTCTGAGGAAAGAAACACACACACACTACTGTACGTACACACACACTACTGTACGTACACACACTACTGTACCTGAGGAAAGAAACACACCTGACTGTTTGGAGTGTTCCAGGTGTTCTACCCCAAAGACAGTTTCAACCATCCTCTGGTATTGGATCTCATATTCAAACAGGTGAGTTTGCCTGCCTGTCTGTCTGCCTGTCTGCTTGTTTTGCAATCATGCCTTCCCAGCTTGTCTTTCTACCTGCCTGTCTGTCTGTCTGCCTGCCTGTCTATCTGCCTGTCTGTCTGCCTGTCTATCTGCCTGTCTGCCTGTCTGTCTGTCTGCCTGCCTGTCTGTCTGTCTGTCTGTCTGCCTGCCTGTCTATCTGCCTGTCTATCTATCTGCCTGCCTGTCTGCCTGTCTGTCTGCCTGTCTACCTGCCTGTCTGCCTGTCTGTCTGTCTGCCTGCCTGTCTGCCTGCCTGTCTGTCTGTCTGTCTGTCTGTTCGTCTGCCTGTCTGTCTGTCTGCCTTGCCTGTCTGCCTTGCCTGTCTATCTATCTGGCCTAGCCTGTTTCTGCCTGTCTTTCTTTCTGTCTGCCTGTCTGTCTGCCTGCCTGCCTGCCTGCCTGTCTATCAGTCTGGCTATCTGTCTGCCTGCTGTCTGCCTGTCTGTCTGCCTTCTAGCCTGCCTGGTTCTGCCTGCTTGTCTGCCTGCTGCCTGCCTGCCTGTTCTGCCTGCCTTCTGTCTGTCTGGTCTGTCTGTCTGCCGTCTGCTGTCTGTCTCCTCCTGTCTTTCTTGCCGGCTGTTCTGCCGTTCTGCTCTGCCTGTACCCCTGTCTGCTGTCTGCTGTCTGTCTGTCTGCCTGCCCTGCCTGGCTGTCTGTCTGGCTATCTGTCTGTATGTCTATCTGGCCTGCTTGTCTGCCTGTCGTCTATCTACCTGCCTGTCTGCCT
>BROE01000002.1:264630-268827 GCA_036571765.1 Plecoglossus altivelis
TCACCTGTCTACCTGTTAACCTGTTCACCTGTCTACCTGTCTACCTGCTTACCTGTTCACGTGTCTACCTGCTCACATGTCTACCTGTTCTCCTGTTCACCTGTCTACCTGTTCTCTTGTCTACTTGTTCACCTTTCTACCTGTCTACCTGTTCATGTGTGGAGTTGTGACATCAGAGGAGCACTGTTTGCTGGTTTCGTGCTGGTAGCCATAGTTTCATGTTGGTAGCCATGGTAGCGTGATAGTAGCCATGGTTACCTGTTAGTAGCCATGGTTGCGTGCTGGTAGCCATGGTTTCGTGTTGGTAGCCATGGTTTTGTGCTGGTAGCCATGGTTGCGTGTTGGTAGCCATGGTTGCGTACTGGTAGCCATGGTTGCGTGTTGGTAGCCATGGTTGCGTGCTGGTAGCCATGGTTGCGTGTTGGTAGCCATGGTTTCGTGTTGGTAGCCATGGTTGCATGCTGGTAGCCATGTTTTCGTGTTGGTAGCCATGGTTGCGTGCTGGTAGCCATGGTTGCGTGCTGGTAGCCATGTTTTCGTGTTGGTAGCCATGGTTGCGTGATAGTAGCCATGGTTGCGTGCTGGTAGCCATGGTTGCGTGTGTGTTTCAGGCGGGGAGGAGCTCCAAGCGTCAGCTGTTCCTGTTTCCTGGAGGCATTGAACGCCATCTCAAGATCAAGACCTGCTCTGTGAGTGTGTCTTTTCTGTGCGCTGTTTGTTATCTAGTTTTGATATAAACCTGTCGGAATGTGTGTCCTGTGCGTGTGTGTCCTCTGTAACTGTTGAGGTGTGTGTTTCATCTTTATGTCGTGGCGTATTATCGCTGGTAGTGTGTGTGTGTGTGTTGTATTGGGTTCTCTTCGTATAATCTTCGTTTCGAGAATGTGTGGTGTTGAGCGGCTACTCGCTCCCTGTTGCTCGTGTGGCCCACAATACTTTGGGTGTCTTGTAGGTGCTGTACTGTAAGATTGTGTGTATGTAGTAGGTATATAGTGTGTGTGAGTCACTGTGTGTGCTTGAGGTGAATCTGAACTGTGAGAATGGTAGATATGTGTTGTTGCAATAGAGGGGGGGTGGTATAGAGTGTGTGTGTGTGTTGTAGGTGATTGTTAATCTGCTGAGAATGGTGTGTGTTGCAGGTTAGCGTGTTTGTATTCTGTGTGTGTGTGCTTGTGGTGTGTGTACTGTAAGATGTGAGGTGTGTGCAGGTGTTTGGTGTTGTGTGTGTGTTGTAGGTGTGCTGTAAATGTGGAATGTGTGTGTTTAGCAGATTAGCGTTGTGTGTTGTGCTTGTAGCGTGTGTACTGTGAGAATTGTGTGATTGTTGGAGGGATAGCGTGTGTGTGTGGTGCTGGTGAGCGTGTGTGTGTAACTGCTAAGAATGTGTAGTGTTGCAGGGTAGGTGTGTGTGGGTTGTGCTGTAGGTGTGTAACTGTAGAGAAAATGGTGTGTTGCAGGTAGCGTGTGTGTGTGTGCTTGTAGGTGTGTAACTGTGAGAATGTGTGTGTTGCAGGTAGCGTGTGTGTGTGTGCTTGTAGGTGTGTAACTGTGAGAATGTGTGTGTGCATGCGGTTGTGTGTGTGTATGCTTGTGACTTTGTTATGCTGTTGTGTACTGTCTTTGGAGTGTGTGTTGCACTTGGATAAGCGTGGTTGTGTGTTGTGTGCTTGTAGTGTTGGTGTTGTCTGTACTTCTGTTAAGTTATTGTGTGTGCATGTCTGCATGACGGTTGAGCGTGTGTGTGTGGCTTGTAGTCGTGTTTTTTCATGTAACTGTGAGTATATTGTGCTTTGTTGCATGTGGTTACTTGGTAGTGGTGTGATGTGTGATGCTTTGTTTATATGAGCTGTTGTATGTTTGAGAATCTTGTGTGTTTGATTGCATATCGGTTAGTCGTGTTTTGTGTGTTATATTTCGTGCTTATTTATAGTTCGGATAGTCCGTTTGTTTTTATGTGATTTTGATCTGTTGTGATCTATTTTTTATTTTTTTTTCTTTCTTTTGTTTCCTTGCTCTCTTCTATTTCTTTTTTTCTCTTTATCTTTATTTTTTTACACTTATGTAATTTCTTCTTTTCCGTTGCCCCCTTGTTCGTTGTTTTAATTTTTGTGATGTATTATTTTCGGGTACGTTTTTCTTCGTGTGTCTTGTATGGTGTTTTGTAACTGTAAGAATGTGTGTGTTGCAGGTTAGTAGCTGTGTTGTGTGTGCTTCTGTATTATGGTGTGTAACTGTTTGTTAAGAATGTGTGTGTTGCACGGCGTTAGTGTTGTTGTGTGTGCTGTTTAGGTGTTCGTAACTCGTAGAGAAGTGTGTTGTTGTTTGCAGTGGCGCTGGATATCTATTGAGGAATCTGCCTTTGTTGTTTATTGGTTATTGAGATGTTCGCTCCAGAGGCTGGAGGCTGTGGATGAATACACCATCTTTCTTGTCACCAACAGAGGTACTAACTCACCATGCACACACAAACACTTACAGAGGAACTCAATAATAAGATACATTTAGATTCATTATCTGGTGAAAGGTTGTAAAAGGTGTGAAAATGTGGTTTTCAATGACTAAAGGTTCCTGGTGTGTATGGTGTGTGTATGGTGTGTGTATGTTGTGTGTATGGTGTGTATGGTGATGTTTGTGTTTATGGTACGGCGTGTCGTGTGTGTGTTGTGTTATGGCGGTGTATGGTGTGGTGTGTGTGTGTCGCTGATGGTGTGCTTGTGTGTTTTTTCTATTTTTATGGCGGTGTGTGTTGTGAGAATTTGTATGGTGTGTGCTTTATGGCGGGGCTGTTGTGTGTGTTTTGTGTGTATGTTGTGTGTGTATGGTGTGTGTGGTGTGTGTGTAGTGGTTGTGTGCTGTATGTGTGTGTATGTTGGGTGTGTATGGTGTGTATGGGTGTGTTGTTGTGTGTAATGCGGGTGGTTGTGTGTGTTGTGTGTGCTATGGCGGTTGTATGGTGTGTGTGTGTGTGTGTCTGCGTGTGTGTTTATGTGCTGTGTATTGGTTGTGTGGAACCATATGGCGGGTGTGTGTGTGTGTGTGTTTTATGGCAGGGTGCTATGTGTGATGTGTGTTGTGTGATTGGCGGGTTGTGTGATGGTGTGTATGCCGTGTGTGTATGTTGTGTGTATGGTGTGTGGATGTGTGTATGGTGTTTTTGTGAGGTGTGTGTGTTTGTATTTTTTCCTTGTCTGGCGAGTTATTGTTGTGTGTATGTTGTGTGTATGGCGGGTGTGGGTGTGTATGATTATGGCGGGTGTATGGTGTGATCTCTGTGTGGTTGTGTGTGGTATGGTGTGTTGTGTATGGTGTGTATGGTTGATGTGTTGGTGTGTGTGTGTGTGTATGAGGGCCAGTTGTGTGTGTGACGTACAGTTCCCCTGAACAGACATGAGTATGTGTTGGACCTGGTGACTGAGGCTGAGCTGGTGGACAGCAGCTTCTCTCTCTGGTTCCGGAGAGTCGTCTGGACTCAACCTCTCAAGTTCCACAATGAGCTGTGTGTCACCATGCACTACAACCAGGTAACCCTGACCCCTGACCCTTTAACCTGAACCCTAAACCCTGACCCCTGAACCCCTAAATCCTGACCATATGTGTGTGTATGGTGTGTGTATCTATTGTGTGTGCATGTATGTATGGTGTGTGTGTGTGTGTATGTATGGTGTGTGTACGATATGTGTATGGTGTGTATGTATGGTGTGTATGCTGTGTGTGTGTGTGTGTGTATGGTATGTGTATGGTGTGTGTACATACTGTGTGTGTGTATGGTGTGTGTATACTATATGTGTGTGTCTATGCTGTGTGTGTGTGTATGGGGTGTGTGTGTGTATGGTGTGTGTGTGTGTGTATGCTGTGTGTGTGTGTATGCTGTGTGTATGGTGTGTGTGTATTCTGTGTGTGTATGCTGTGTGTGTGTGTATGGTGTGTGTGTGTGTATTCTGTGTGTGTGTGTGGTGTGTGTGTGTATTCTGTGTGTGTGTGTATGCTGTGTGTATGGTGTGTGTGTGTGTATGGTGTGTGTATGGTGTGTGTGTATTCTGTGTGTGTAGGTGCTACCAGACTACCATAAGGGGCTTCTGAGTGTGTTGTCCAGGGGGAAGATCAGTGAGCAGCAGCTACACCAGATCTCCAAGCTGGCGACTCTACAGCACCGAGCCAAAGGGCTGGCCTTCACCCCTAGCATGTAGGAACACACAC
>BROE01000002.1:292922-297922 GCA_036571765.1 Plecoglossus altivelis
CTGTATGTAGCGATGTCTTGGCAGACATATTCACTGCAAACTCTAGAACCGAGTGATTCATGTGATCACACTGAAGCCTATCTCGTCTAACATACGGCTAGCAAGACACAAATGGGACTCATGCCAGTACCAATTGGTCCCACGAATATGAGCGATCAGTAGGGCAGAGTATGATAATGTCGTTGTGGTTAATGTTGGTGGTATTTGTATGCCTGCTGAATATTTTTGTGTGTGCTGTGTCTAGTTCATGCCGTGGAACTAATGTGTGGATAGGGACTTCATATGTGTTGTTGTGTACTCCGCCGTCACTATCGTGTACAGTGTGTTCGTGATTGTGTATTATGTTGTACTCTGTCGTATTGATAGTCTGTGTTGGATGTGTGTTGTGCGTATGTATATTCATATGGTGTTATTGCTGTGTGTTATTTGTATGAGTGTGTGTGTGTGTAGTTATCACGAATGTGTATACTTGTTGTGTCGTATGTATGAATGGTTGTTGGTGTATATGTGTTGTGGTAATGCGTATTGACGTGTGTGTGTGTAACATGTGTGTTGTGGCGCTAGTCGTATGGCAAATGTGTGTGCTGTGTGCACTGTGAATCGTGTTGTATACCCAGGCTCTGGGCGTGTCGCTGAGGTATGGAGGGTGAAGTTCGCCGTAGTTTGGGTCTATGTGTGTGTTGAATGGTACCTGAATAGTTGTGCTGTTACTCGGTTTGTTCGATCGACAGGTGGTGTTCTTGAGAGATGGGTCGCTTTATCGGTTGTACTCCCAGTTGATCTCGTGTCAACCCTTCTTCTATTCACTTTTCTGATCAATGCGGAGTGCTTGTCGTGATATCCTATGCTGCAGTTCATCATAGCTGTCGAGTATCACAACGAATGAATCTGGAGGACTCAGCACGTGCTCTTCTGGAGAGACCTGCAAATGTGCTGCATTCCTATCTATGGGTCTTATATTTCACTGCCAAAACTGAAATTAACACCTCAAATTTAGGTAAGTATTATGCAATCTGACTTTTCCTCACGCCACTTTAATGTCACACAGTCACGGGTTGATAGCGGTGCTGAGAGAGTTCCATCTTTCAGGCGTTGTCTGAGACCCATCATACGCACTCTTCCTCTCAGCGACCACACTACACTGAGCGACTACACACTCCATGCAGCACTACTATCGCACCATAGCCACTCACACACCAGCTCACAGACACACACACACACACACGCAGAAGCAAAAAAAGCTGATATAAAGCATTTACACATGAAAGAAGTGATTGACTGTCGGCAAGAGGAGGTATAAGAAGTAGACTGAGGAATCTGAAGACACAGGTTAGGAGCATCGGAATAATTAGAGAGGCTTAGGTGTAGGTAGTACCACAACTAGAAACGCTAAGAGGGGTTTGGGTTGGCCACATTTTGGCTCACACACATCACTAAACACAACACACAACCACACACAAGCACACACAAACACATTCAAGTAGTTCACTACACACAAGACAAGATCTACACCACATCAAAGCACAAATCCATCAAACACACACACAAGGCACACACAAACAACACAGCACACACACACAAACACACACACAACACAACACACATGAACACACACACACTCATACTAGTACACACACACAGGAACCTCACACAGGAACGTCACACAGAAACACCACACAGACACACCACAGTGCAAAATCGTCTGACATATGACCTAGTTTTTTTCTCAGATTTCGTCTGCAAACTGTTGTACAAGCTCTGGTAACTCTTCGAGAGAAACTTGTCAGACATATTAGAAGAAGCTATGGTGAACAAAACTTGTGTTAGTATATGTAGAGCATGTAGATTGAGAGTTATGTAGAGAGATTCATGCAGAGAAGAATATGTAAGAGAGATATGTAGAGAGATATGAAGAGAGATATGTAAGAAGATATTGTGTAGGAAGAGTTATATGTTAGAGGAGATAGTATGGAGACGATTATGTAGAGAAGATAGTTAGAGAGATATGTAGGCGATAGTGAAGAGATGTAGAGAGCACTAATGTCAGAGAGATCACTGTAGCGAGGAATAGTACTGAAGAGAGATAATGTTCATTAATGCGCCTTGAATCAGAGAATATTGACATAGAAGAGATGTGAGGAGAGATATTGAGAGAGTCAGTATTGATAGCTCTATTGTGTACTCTCTACAATTATCGTAAGCGTCTAGCGTTTGACAAGACAAGTGAAGCACCGACAACAAGGACTCACTGCGCGATTGGCAACTTCATGATTCTTCGAGTTCCATTTGTGTATCTACTTCACAACAGTCACCGTGACAACGCACCACCTACTTCAGTACGGAAGTCGTGTCCCCCACACGACTTGCAATCGGGTGGGGGCTGTGAACAATCAAACAAATCCGCTTCGAGAAACTTAAATAAGTATATTTAACAGTTCGAAAAAACAAAAAAAACATACTGGGCACACTAGGAATGATAGACAACAAGCCATATGAAGTGTCCTACAAAAGATGACTGAATCAAAAAACTTTTTTTTGTTGCTTTTGTTTGTCTATGTCTAGTTTTTTAGGAACTAAACGACAAAAAACGCCACCATGACACGACACGATTTAAATAAGAACAACACACCACAACTTCGAAGAGAGAGAAAAAATCGAATTCCAGAATTTCACAGAAAACTAGCCCGATTTTACACATTTTCACTATTTAAACTAGCAGAAAAAGGACCCATTTTCAATGTATATATATCACATCCATAGTGTGTATGTTCCTTCACTCAGAGGATCATGGGAAAGAAAGAAGACTGCGTGTAGCGGTTTAGCGTTTGATCGGAGGTTGGAATCTCCCTTCGCATCGCATTAGAAAACAGCATCTGCTATGTGACTGTTTCGAATCAAACCGGTTCTCAGACAGTCTCTGCAGAGACGGTCTCTTGCAGTGGTTGGGTTTCTCTTTTGTTGCGTCATCAAGCCCAGAGATTTACAACAACAACAACTTGTTTGGAGTTATGTTATCTGCCACACCTTATCATCTCCTCCTCTATTTCCCCTTCCCTCCCTCCTTCCCTCTTCCTCTATGTCTCTTTCTCTCTCCCCTTCCCCCCTCCCTCCCTCTTCCTCTCTGTCTCTCTCTCTCTCCTTCCCTCCCTCCCTCTTCCTCTCTGTTTCTCTCTCTCTGTCTCTCTTTCTCCTTCCCTCCCTCCCTCTTCCTCTCTCTCTCTCTCTCTCTCTCTCTCTGCAGCCCCACCCTATCAGACCTCCCCCTTTCCAGGTGGACCAATCACAGATTCCCAGGAGAGAAACCCTTCCACTGACAAGAGCTGTTGTTGTCGCGGTTACAGTCCTTCTGTCCTCGGAACGTTCAGCTGCCAGGCTCGTGCAGAGAGATTGTGACGACAGTTCACAGCTCTTGAGAGATCAGGGGTAAGATTTAGCAGCGTTGTGTCACCCGCTGTACCCGTGACAACAACATCTACAAGTGTCACTTTCGTGGCACATACAAAAACAAACTAAAACACTTAGAATCTTCGTTAAATATATATATAATATCCATAGTACAAAATATACACCTTAAAAAAGATAAAATAACAATAATAAACTATAATAAATCACTCATCGCAAAACAAAGAGCGGAAAAGGGTGATGTCATCACGTAACCAATAACACATAATTCCCATGAACCTTTGCAGCAGTTATTTTGCCAGTTTATTTACGGCTTTTTCACTTATTCTCTATTTTAAAAAGGAGCATCTAGATTTGTACTTGACATTTTTTGGGATGAGAGAAAGAGCTTTCTTTGTCTTTCATTAAGCAGTTGTTTATTCTGATCGGATTAGTTATCATGTATCATTTATTTATAAACATGTAATGGACAAATAAGAATTTATTTGTAATTATTTACATGTAATAAACATGAATTTGCATATTTATATAAAATTATACAACACTAAGGTTGCGAAACTCCTGGTAAAATCAATCACACTGTTCATCATGGGAATCATGGGAACGGTAACCACGACTACCGCAACCGTGGCAACGATCGCCCTTCTCTGCTTCAGTCTGAAAACCCCCACAGAGTTACAACGTTACACTTGTTACACAGTGAACGACACTGTTACCTCGTCACATACGCACACACGCACACACACACACACGTAACCCCACACTCGTAGCCCACTGTCACACACACACGTAACCCCACACTCACAGCCCACTGTCACACGCACACACACGTAACCCCACACTCACAGCCCACTGTCACACACACACACACGTAACCCCACACTCACAGCCCACTGTCACACACACACACACACACACACACTAGAGGAAGAAGGATGCAAAGCTATCGACTTTGTTAAGCCACTTTTGGTACAGTTGCAAAAAATACCAAACAATTTCTCATCTTACTTTTTGTCCTTATTGTTTTAGGTTTTTATAAACAATGCAAAGATACTCTTATGTATTTATAAAATTCAACACTTCTAGACAAAGATCGATTTTGAACACAGAACGCGCACAGCACTGACGTCGTCATGGTTACGCTTACGAGTGACACACCCTTACACGTGCGTGAGAAAACAACTATAACTTATATAAAAACACACACATTCACACACACACAAAAACCAGCCTGCCTTTTCAGGAAACCATCACAGGTTTCCTGATTTCTGGTACCTGTTGAGATTTGTCTTACATTGGTGTTCCGACAGAGAAACCAGCCAATCGCTTGACTAAAAGCCAGACCAGGAAATGGAGCCAACCAATCACGACTGAGTCTGACCAGGAAGCTGCGTCAGACACTAAACTACACGGCAGTCATATGACACAGCATGACACGTTTCTGATTGGATGCCCAATGCTTCCACCTCGTTCCTGATTGGATGCCCAATGCCTTCACCTCGTTCCTGATTGGATACCCAAGTAATAGAACAGGGGTAGAGAGAAAACTATTTCCTTAAATCTCACAAATAACTTAACAAGTAACTGGTTCATTCATA
>BROE01000002.1:305422-308343 GCA_036571765.1 Plecoglossus altivelis
AAACACACACACACAAAACACACACACCAAACACACACCACACAAACACACACACACACAGACTCCTTGATCAGGCTAATCCAGTATAATTGGTCCGTGTGTGTATAAATAAACTATGACAAAGCAAGACCGCAGGAGGAGATCGACAATAGACAAACAAGCTCTTAGAGGTTTTAATCTGACTTTAATCATCCCAATCAGAGAGACAGAGCAAGAGAAGAAGAGAAAAGGGAGAGAGGAGATGAGATGAGAGAGACGAGAGAGAGAGAGAGAGAAGAAGAGAGAGAGAAGAGACGAGAGAGGAGGCAGATAGAGAAAGAAAGAGACTTTATAGAGTGAGAAAGAAGAGAGAAAAGAAGAGAGAGAGAGGAGAGAGAGAGAGAGCCTGGGGGGGTTAGGGTGAAAGAGGGTATTGTTGGAGAGAGAGACGAGAACCAAGGGACAGAAAGGACTATAGATAGATGAGAGAGAGAGAAATAGAGAAATAGAGATGAGGAGAGAGAGAGAAGAAGAGAGAAAATAGAAAGAAAAAGAGGAGAGAAGGACGTGGAGAGTGAAACAGAGACTAAGGGCTGGACTTGGTTTTCCCTCCATGCCATCTGTCCAATCAGAGACTTGCATTGATCTACTAGAGTAGCAGAGAGGGTAGATTAGTTTCAAAGGACACTGTATCACACCTTGTGCGCATGAGAGTGCTGCAGTAGTTACCAACCCTGGTCCTCAAGGAAAACCTGTCCTGCATGTTCTGGATGTTTCCTTGTTCCAACACACCTGCTTCTAATGAATGGTTATCACCTCCAGAGGATTTGCTGGTAACAAAATGAGATTAGAAATCACCGTTGTAGAGCAGCAAGAACATGTCAAACACCACAGGACAGGTGTTCCCTGATGAACAGGGTCGGTAACCATGGTGAATTAAAGATCGAAAACATAACGAAAGGGAAAGAACTTAAACGAAACATGCGAAACAACTTTGTTGCTGTGTGTGTTAGCGAGTTTTAGCTGAAATTACCTGAGTGTGTTAGTATGAATGTGTTAGAATTGTGTGTGTTGATTGAATGTATTAGATTGAGAACGTTAGAGTGATGAGTTGGTTAGAAGAAAAATAAAGAAAAGGAAAGAAATCAAAAGAAAAAATATTGTTGAGTGTGATGTTAGAATGAATGCTTAGAGTATTAGAATGAGTGTGTTAGTACGAGTGTGTTAGTATGAGTGTGTTTGTGTGTGTTTGTTTTTGTGTTTGTGTTTGTGTGTGGGAGAGAGAGAGATATAAAGAAAGAAAGAAAGAAGATGAAAAAAAAAATTTGTGTGTTGTGTTAGAATAGAATGTGGTTTAGAGTATTAAATGAGTGTGTTAGATCTGAATGTGTTAAATGTGTGTGTAGAATAATATTAGATTGGACGAAGACCGAAGTTAAAGTTAGAAGAAAAATATAAAAGAATGTGGAAAGAAACTCGAAAACAGGAAAAAAATTTTTGATGATAATGAGAAAGAGAGATAGGTAGGATGTGATATGATATAGTAAAATGAGACGGAGAATATACAGTAAGTATGGCATAAGCAAAGATGAGATGATAAAAATAAAAAATTTTAAAAAAGTAAAAAAGTAGAGAAAACATATGAGAGGGAGATGTGAGTGAAGGGGATGGGAGGGAAAAAGATAGAAATAGTTGAAGATGATGTATCTATGAGAAATTTTGAAGAGGAGAAACAAGAAGAAGGAGAGAAGGAAGAGGAAGGGGAAAGGGGAATTTAGAAAAAATTAGAGAGATGAAGATTGTTGGGTAATGTAACATAACAATAGTGATTGTGTTAGAAGTGAATTGGGTGCAATGCAATGTTTAATGAATATGTAGAGGAATGGTAGAATGGTGTGTATAGTATGAGTGTGTTAGAATGTGTGTGTGTGCTTGTATGAGTGTGTGTAGAGTACGTGATTAGCATATGTGTGTTAGAATGAAGTAGTGTTGTAAAGTGAGTATAGTATGAAGTGTTGTTAGTATGATATGTTGTTAAGATTAATGAGATTCGTTAGAATGTGGTGTATAAGATGAACTGTATTAGATTGTGAGTGTGTTAGACATGTGAGTGTTAGAGTGTATGAGTGGTTAAATCGAAAAAGAATTTCGATGAGAGTTAGGACATTTTGAATGATGTTTAGATTGTGTGTTAGCGGGTTTAAATTGTGAGTTTATGAACTTGAAATGTGTACTGTGAATGTAGAGTGTGGTAGCATTGTGAGTTTAGAGTATTGTTCAGATTGTGAAGTGTTAGAATTGATATGTGTTAGATTGAATGTTAGAGTGATTAAATTGTGAGTGTTAAGAAATGAATGTGTTAGATTGTGAATGTTAGAGTGTGTTTAGCTTGTGAATGATTAGAGGTGTTAGATATGTAGTGTTAGAGTGTTGCAGGAGGGAAGTAAATGTTTAGAAATGAGTAATGTAAAGTAGTAGGAGAATTGATAAAGAATAATAAATAAAGAAGAAAATATGAAATTAAGAAAATGAAAATAAAAAAGTGTTTTATTATTTTATGTTTAGAAAGGAAGAAGATAAGGTTAATTTGTTTATAATTTTTAATATGTGTGAATGACAAAATTGTTGTGTGTGTGATGTGTGTGTGTTGTGTGTGTGTTGTTGAAAAAACGCGAACACCATGTGTGAATGTGTTGTATGAAGTGTATGTATTGTTCTGTTTGTGGTTTGTATGTAGTTGGAATGTGTGTGTTTGTTTGTGTGTGATTGTGTGTATGAGTGTGTATAAGTGTGTGTTTGTGTGTGATTGTTTGTGTGTTCTTGTGTGTGAGCGAGTGCTTGTGTGTGTATTTTTGTGTGTTTGTGTGTATTTTGTTTGTGAGAGTGTGTGTTAGAGTTGTTGTGTGTGTGTGTGTGTAGAGGTGTGTGTGTAGACATGTACT
>BROE01000002.1:309811-327369 GCA_036571765.1 Plecoglossus altivelis
TATGAGTGTGCGTATGTGTGTACACAAGAGTCTGTGTGCGTATGTGTGTATGAGTGTGTGTTGGTGTGTAAGAGTGTGTGTGTGTGTGGGCGCTGGGTGTTGCTTTTATTGTACCAAGTTTGTAGTTGAAGTGTGTGTGCTAACATGTGTTGCATAAGGTGATTTTTGGTGTTCGAACATGTCATGGATAGTTGTTTAGTTTTGTGAATGCTGGGTATTGGAGGATCGCAGTGTGTTTTCCGTTTGGTTGTAAAGAGTTAAGGATGGTTTTAACTGACAATTATTTCGGTATTAGGTTTTAAGAAACAAAGGCGCGCGCTCGCCAACAGTTTTGCTGTCCTTAACAGGTTTAGTCGTTCTTCTGTGTTGTTTCTGTCATGCTCAGACCTTGCTAGACCATGACTAACAGCCTGCGCCGACTTTAACGGGGAGTGTCATCGCTCCAGGCGCTTATCCGTCACAGAAAGGTGTTCTGCATCTTTTCCGTATTAGGAACGACATCACTATTTGCGTCCAATTTGGCTACATTCTCATAAATTGCGGAATTGCGGGGAGTGGGGCCGCTTCCCGGGTTTATTCATAAACATAGGAACCACAAGAGGTGGATTTTCCCAGGGCAGCGCGTTATAAGCGGCCAAACGTTGGGAAAGAAGTGTTTCTCGGTATATGTAGGAAGGACGGTTAACCATTGCCAAAGGTTATTCGCCACTTGCCGTTTGCGTTCGGTGTAGTGGGTGTGTGTGTGTGTTGTCGTGTGTGTCGTCGTGTGTGAGCGCTTGTCCCGTTTAAGAATAAGTTGGGGCTAACAGCCAATCTTGCTCTAGTGAATTGTTATCACGAGAGGCCATCTTGCCAATGAGAAATGCCTTCGATTTATTAAGATAACCGGTGTTTCCTCATGAGGGTCAGCTTTGTCGAGGCCCACTCCATAAGCGTCGTGACAACCAGTCAGTGGCTTCTTGAAAGTACGCAACATCTCTCCGGCAAAGTGGGCACAGGCAGTGCGTTCCGGGGTGTGTCGAAGTCACACTTGGTAACAACGCACGAGGTTGTAGGAGAGGAGAAAAGGTCAGTTCAATGGCTAGTTCTAATTCTTGCTTAGAAACCATCCATAAACTACCCATCCTAAGGTACCCTACACATTCCACCAGTCGTACACACAAAGATCCAAGTACACGACACACACTACCCATGCCAGTACACCCACACAAGTCGCAAGTCACACACACACAGTCAAGTACACACACACAGTCAAGTACACACACAGTCAAGTACACACACACACAGTCAAGTACACACACACAGTCAAGTACACGCACACAGTCAAGTACACACACACTAAGGTCAAAGTACAGACACGACAGTCAATACACAACACACAGTCAAGAAACAACACACAGGTAAAGTACACACACAGACGTCACAGTACAGCGCACACGAGTCAAAGTACACACACGCTCGACACACACACACAGTAAAGTACACACACAGTCAAGTACACACACTCTCACACAAACAGTCAGCACTTGTTAGCAGAGAGATTCCAGAACAACAGCAGAGAGAATCGCTTCACACGTGAACAGATTGTGAAAACACCTTCACCTTTCCAACCGTCTCCCAGTCTCTCATAACATCATGACGTAATGACAGCTCACAGTAACACTTGTCTGATCTGTTACACGTCCACCTCACACCTCTTTGCACTCCGAGCAAGCCGCCTTGACCTCATGTGACACTATGCTCTGTACTTATCTGTATATTTTTACGATGTTTTACTTCTTAGAATTAGACTATTGTACATGTCTACTTTTTAAAGAAGTCTCCTGTTAACAGTTTTCAGTCTGTTTCCTGTTAACAGTTTTCAGTCTGTTTCCTGTTAACAGTTTTCAGTCTGTCTCCTGTTAACAGTCTTCAGTCTGTCTCCTGCTAACAGTCTTCAGTCTGTCTCCTGTTAACAGTTTTCAGTCTGTCTCCTGTTAACAGTCTTCAGTCTGTCTCCTGCTAACAGTCTTCAGTTTGTCTCCTGTTAACAGTTTTCAGTCTGTCTCCTGTTAACAGTCTTCAGTCTGTCTCCTGTTAACAGTTTTCAGTCTGTCTCCTGTTAACAGTTTTCAGTCTGTCTCCTGTTAACAGTTTTCAGTCTGTCTCCTGTTAACAGTTTTCAGTCTGTCTCCTGTTAACAGTTTTCAGTCTGTTTCCTGTTAACAGTTTTCAGTCTGTTTCCTGTTAACAGTCTTCGGTCTGTCTCCTGTTAACAGTCTTCAGTCTGTCTCCTGTTAACAGTTTTCAGTCTGTCTCCTGTTAACAGTTTTCAGTCTGTCTCCTGTCAACAGTCTTCAGTCTGTCTCCTGTTAACAGTCTTCAGTCTGTCTCCTGTCAACAGTCTTCAGTCTGTCTCCTGTTAACAGTCTTCAGTCTGTCTCCTGTTAAAAGTCTTCAGTCTGTTTCCTGTTAACAGTCCTCAGTCTGTCTCCTGTTAACAGTTTTCAGTCAACCCACAGGAACATTCAAAAGCTCTGTGTCAGTTAAGTTTTTGAGACGGCATGTCCGCTGTGTGAGAGGTACAAAGATGGAGGAGAGAGAGACAGAGATATATAGAGAGAGACAGATATAGAGGCGGAGGTATTGAGGGAGGAGAGAGAGACACGGATATGGGAGACAGGATATGGAGGAGAGAGAGACAGGATATGGAGGAGAGAGAGACAGGATATGGAGGAGAGAGAGACAGGATATGGAGGAGAGAGAGAGACTAGTTGTATGTATGGAGGAGAGAGACTGGTTGTATGTATGGAGGAGAGAGAGACAGGATATGGAAGAGAGAGAGACAGGATATGGAGGAAAGAGAGAGAGACAGGATACGGAGGAGAGAGAGACAGGATATGGAGGAGAGAGACAGGATATAGAGGAAAGAGAGAGAGAGACAGGATATGGAGGAGAGAGAGACAGGATATGAAGGAGAGAGAGAGAGAGAGACAGGATATGGAGGAGAGAGAGAGAGACAGGATATGGAGGAGAGAGAGAGAAAGACGGAGACTTGCAGCAAAGCATCGAGGACGGGTTTGAACCCAGGACACACACACACACACACACACACACACACACCCACACACACACACACACCTGGCCTTCTGTGTCTACTGTTCTCTCTTACCACACTGTTGATCTGACGTCAGAGACACACACACCCTCTGCAGGAATGCAGCGATACTGATGCTGACACACACACACACACGCATACACATACACGCACACACACGTACACACACACACACACGTACGTACACACACACACACACACATGTACACACACACGCGTGCGCACACACACACAAATGTACACACACACACGTACACACACACATACATACACACGTACATACACACACACACACACACGGGTTGATGTGGCGATATGAGACAGTGGTGGTTATTCTTACATGGTGTTTCATCATCACTTTCAGAGGTCTGGAGTCTGACCTACTGCAGTTCTTTCTCTGTCTCTCTTTCTCTCTCTGTCTCTCTCTCTCTATCTCCTTGTCTATCTGTGTCTCTCTGTCTCTCTCTCTCTCTGTCTCTATCTGTCTCTCTGTCTCTTTATCTCTCTGTCTCTTTATCTCTCTATCTCTCTGTCTCTCTGTCTCAGTCTCTCTCTGTCTCTCTCTGTCTCTCTGTCTATCTCTATCTCTCTGTCTCTCTCTCTCTGTCTCCCTCTCTCTCTGTCTCCCTCTATCTCTCTCTCTCACTCACTCTCTCTCTGTCTCTCTCTCTGTCTCCCCCTCTCTCTCTGTCTCTCTCTCTCTCATGTTCATGTGGGCATCTGCCAGTGTATCACACACCAATATCAAAACATCCTCGTTAGAAACAAGATAATGAGGGCACACATACTTAGAAATGTTCTCTAGACACACACACACACACACATTCCCCAAACACCCAGGTATTCAATTACAAAACACACTCTCAAATTAAGTGTAGTCCTTAGAGTGTGTGCACTGTGTGCACTCAAACTAGCAACTGTGCACTGTGTGCACACACCCACACTCACACACACACACACACACACACATACATACAGGCGCACACACGCTTCTTGTTGTTGATGAACGTGTGCACACAGTTGGAGGAAGGAAGTATGTGGTTACAAACTAAAGTCTACCGTGTGTGTGTGTGTGTGCTCGCCCGCACAAGACAGACAGAGAGAGAGCGAGAGCGAGAGCGAGAGAGAGAAAGAGAAAGAGAGAGAGAGAGCGAGAGAGAGAGAGAGAGAGAGATAGAAAGAGAGAGAGAGAGCGAGGATACACACCCAGTGATGAACTCTTATAAAACATGTCAGTCATCCTTTAAATCAACACCTCCCGCCCACACACTCCTCCACACACACTCTCACACACATTAACTTACTGTTAATTTGACTTGAACAATGTTAAAGCTCACTTCGCTTTTTCACATCGTTATTTTAATCGCTCTCTCTCACACACACACACGCACACATGCACACACACACACACACACGCACACACACGCACACACACACACACGCACACACACGCACACACAGGGTGGCGTGGGGCCGGCTGGTGGTATGCAGGGCATGGGGGAAGAAGAGGGGTATGCAGGGAAGGGATGGGGCAGGTGTGCGGGCCAACAGTGGAAGGGATGCAGGGACATGGGGAGGAAGAGGGAGAATGGGGAAGGGAGGGTAGTGAGAAGAGGGACGGCGGGCGTAGACCTGGGAGAGGCTACAGCTACTCTTTGCACGTTAAGAAAACTGAAACAACCTAAGATGTATCTGTCGGTGTGCTGGTGCTGTGGCGTGTGTTGTGATGTGTGCTGTGCTTGCGTGTGCCACGTGAGTGTATGATTGTGTTGTGAGACCTTGCCGTGCGTGTGTGTGTGGCGCTGCTAAGTTGAGTGAGCTGTGTTAAGAAGCGGAGAGGTGCGGAATGAGTGGCGAGACGGGGATCTTGTGGTGTGTAATTGTGTGTGTGGTGTGTGCGTGCATGTGTAGTTGTGTGTCGCGTGCATCGAGTGTGCATGTTGATTGTGCCTTCGCGATATGTGTGTGTTAGAGAAAGAGAGTGGAAATTAGTTTGAGAGTGTGTGTTTCCCAACACTTATTTCATCATAACTTCACTAAACAGTCTAACTAGCTGACTGTGTACTTTCACCACTTTGATGGAAAGAGCGCGAGAAAGAGGGATACACTCAACAAGAGAAGCACATATGAAGAAGAAGAGTGGGAGATAATGGGAGGGAGGGAGGGAGGAGGGGAGAGAGAGAGAGAGAGGAACGAGAGAAGAGGGATGGTGAGGGGAGGGAAGAGGAGAGAGGTGGAGGGAGGGACAGAGAGAGAGGAGAGAAGAGAGAGGAGAGAGAGAGAGAAGGAGAGAGAGAGAAGGAGGCTTAGGGAGAGCTGGAGAGAAGAGAAGGGGGATGGGAGGTTGATGAGAGGATGAGAGAGAGAGAGAGAGAGAGAGGGAGGGAGGGAGGGAGAGGTAGGCTCTAACGAAAGAACAAAAAAAAACTAAACATGATGTCAGGTTTCTCCTATCCTGAGTTCCTCCTCTGGCTTTCTGTCTCCTCCCTCGCGCTCTAAGTCTTCCTCTCTCGCGCTCTAAGACAGACTAACTGTCCATCACTCTCTCTCTCGTCACCCGACTGAAATACCGTCGGAATCATATAGGCTACTTCTTATTCTTAACGGTCAAGACTGCCAGGTCGAGGTGGTCTGTTTAGGCAATTGTCGGGCAGTTTTCACTCATTTATATGACAGTGAAACAAACAAAAAAAGTCACGGAATGCATCAGTGTTCCAAGAGCCATCGAAATTCGATAAATAATTCCGTTTTTACAGATTAATACGTCAGATTATGTTCATCTGCACCTTGAATCGGATGAAAACACATTTCTTTTCGATTAAGTATATATATATATTCATATTTTCTGTATATTTTAACAACCGCTTGTTATACCAAAATCATCCTTTCTGGAGGCAAGACCCCCCCCGGAGCACGCACAGTTCCTGTCCCCGTAGCTCGCGCCAGACCTTTGTCCGTCGGTGCCATGTTGCCATGGCTCCCCCTCATGCCTTTGCTCGCGCGAACGTTGAGAAACACAACGTTGTGATGAATCAGCACCTCTTCCGCGGGGAGACAAGCCTACACGATGAAAAGTCGCTCGAAATATCACCGAAATTAACGGTTTAAAAATAGACCGAGGAGGTTTTTTGTCATATGTCATACAAGAATATATTTTTTGGGAACCACTGGCTGGACGCCTTGTTTGTACTGGTGAAATCACAAAGCCTTCGTTTGACACTAGCCTACTATACAAAATGTTATGTAATAAATACCCTTTCCTCGACGGTAGCATATTTTTGTGAGTTTTCTTTATGACATTGTAGCTACTGATACCACGGTACGCCAAGTAGTAAGCTAACCTAAATAACGTTTGGTAGTTTAACATTTCTATTGTGCTACCTTATCAACAGATTTTTCAGCCTTCTCTCATCCTGCTTATCTCAAATCGAAATAGAGGGGAATTGTCGTTTGTCACCAAACCGGCAAGGTCGAATTCCTTCACGGCCGGTAAACGTTCAACGTTTAACTTAAACCCGCGTGATCTCTCTTACCTCTGAAATAGCAACAGACAGAGTGACTCTGACCGCGCTCGCGGTGGTTTCGCTTCTATCCAGCGTTGCCGTTGAGCTGTCCGTGTCGGTGACGGTGTCTGCTCCTCGTTTCAGCACTCGGACCTTCGGACAGCGGTGTGCCGGTCTACGGGCAGGCTTGACAATAACGTGGAAACCGCGAATTACACTCCTGTGGAAAATGAGTACTGTATTATCGGTATTTAGTGATTTAATGCCCAGCTTTTTCCGTGATAATGCGCGTTACGATTACGTTACGTTACCGTCTAACAGTATCTAAGTAAGGGGAACTCCCCACCTACCAAGATTTGTCACCTCACAAGTTCTCAAAAATATTCCCACTGGTCCCAACGCGTGGCTTATTACGCATGACAATGCCTCTCAACACGCGCAGGCAAAACTCCCCTTTGTCTCGCTCGTGAAAGCCCCCCCGGTCGGTCGCGAGTTAGTGGGGCATGGCTGTCACAGTTGCTTGTGCATGTAGACTAGACTACGGCTGGCTGGCTGTCTAACGATCCAACACGGTGATGATTCAGCTCTGGGACGCTAGCCCTTTAACGGCGTGTCTCGCGCTCCATCGGTATGATGTCGCTGGCGAGGCAGTCCGAAAAGCAAGTAGACGAAGCTGTGAGCACACAAACTCACACAGCTACACACACCGGGCCAGGCGCGCGAAGCGTACGAGCTAAACCGTGCAAGCTCAGCAAAAAAACAATATCGCTTGCTAAACACTCGCCTACTTGTACTCCAAGTAAATAAAACTTGTTCGTTGACTTTGTACAACTTTGTCATTTTGACTCACCTGAATTGACCGTTAAAACCAAGAACAGACTACACGTCCACGAAGCTGGTAAAAAAAAGGTCCGTTAATTGCAATTTCACGGGCATTTGTTGTCAACGTCTGCCGGTTTATACTCTAATGACATTCTTGGTTGGTCCTCTTCCACTCTCGCCTCACTTGTGCTCGAGGAGCGAGACGTCAGACGATGTTTAATCACGTGGTTTCATTCATGAAGGATCCACGCAACGCGCATTTAAAGGGCCATGATGGAGGTTAGTTAGGTTGTAGGTTAATCCATTTAGCTTGAACCACCACCATCACCACCACCAACACCAACACCACCAACAACACCACCAACAACAACAACAACAACAACAACAACAATAACGGGATATTCCACTGTTTTTTCAAATGGCAGGCTGTGCCTTGAATCAACACAAATAATAATTCAAGTTAAGGGGAGACCATGGCCGTTAGTTCGACTCTACTCGAGTCTTCCTTGTCCAACGTAGTTATAGTAGTATAACCCATCCGTTTACAAAGTAGCAGGCGTTAAAGACTACAGCTGGACATGAAAACATCCGCCGGGTGCGTTTTAGAAACATTACATTTACATGCGATCAAATGAAACGCCAGCTGAAATGTAAACTTGCGTCTCACATGGACGCTGTCCGTCCTCGCGTTACCATGGCACCCTCGTGCTTTTGGTTGAAATGATCATTAAAGTGACATTTTTTGCTCTGAAAAAAAATGTATGTTGTCATTTACTTACGATACGATAGCATTTTAATATTCTACTTGTTAAAATTGTGAAAGATATGTTGAATGGAAATTTGTGTGTAAATTTGTTGTAAATTGTGATCAAATAGGGGGTAAAATGTTGAGGATTCACAGTTCTTTGGTCGTTATTAACGCAAGTCAACACAGTTGTCTAGTCTAAACTGGTCATCAATCACTGAGTAAACTAGGCTTACTTTGTGAGCACCGTTTGTGGAAGACACAAACACTCACACACTCACACACACACACACACACACAACACAACACACACACACACACACTACACACCCTCCACACTCAACGACCTCACACTCAACACTCAACTTATTTTTCTTGTTTCTTTGCACACTCACATCTCATCATCTCACACTCAGCATCCTCACCTACACACTCACACTCACACTCACACACCAGCACTCACACCACAACACTCCAACTCACACTCACCTCAACTCCACACTTCACACAACACACACACCAGCACACTAACACATTTGCTCGCTCTTGGCTCATCAAACATCACACTCACACTGCACACTCGCACACTCTCCACACTCACGACACACAACACAGTTGTGATCAACACACATCAGCACACACACACTTGCACACACAATCATAGGCACGAAAGCGAGAGGGGAGGGGTGGAAGGACTTAGCAAGATTAACTGCCATTGAACTGACTTTCTCCTCTCTACACTCGTGGTTGTCAAGGTGATTGACAACCCGAACGCACTGCTGCCACTTTGGCGGGAGAGATGCGCTCAAAGCCACGAGGGCACAAGCAAATAATGAGAGGCAAATGGCATCCTCTCGAGAGGAGACTTATCTTAACGGACAGCGGTGGGAGCAAGCGGCGAATAACCTTTGGAATAAAAGACGGATTACCGAGACACTTCAACAGCGCTTAACCGGCCTGGAAAATCCACCTTTCGTCTAAATAAACCGGGAAGGGGCGCACCGAATAAAGCCAGAGACGCAAAATGTAATCGAGGGACACATTGAACGGCGATGAATCCGTTAATCCCGCAGCTGTTAGTCATTGTTCATCTGAGATGAGAAAACACAGGCGACATAACTGAGGACAAACTGTCGCTGCTTAAACCTAATCAAATGTAAACTTTACTTTTCAACGAAAATAGGCCTCATACGTAAAATAAAACACATTTGAACCAATCACTTGCATGTAGCCCATTATAAAATGGAATAAAAGGCGTTATCTATTACCAAATGATTATTCCCTTATCAAAAAAACACCGGATAACGGCCAGAACTTACCTGGACGTACACCTGACTCATGTTCCTACATGTGATTGCGCAGGTCATGGGCGTAGGTACACTGCAGACGCACAGGTGTTTTGTTTCCTGCCGCCAAACCCAGGAGGATGACGTCACCAACTCCAGCGGAGGAAACAACGTAAGGAATGTCTATTTGGAGTCATCGGGATGGCGCGAGGCAGCGTGACACATGAGCCCATTCCGTTTTAGAAAGTAGTTCGTTGCGTTTTTGACAGACGACCTTGAATTCACGAAAACGTAACCGTTTGACCTACGGTTTGTCTGATATAACGGTAATTAGGAGACGACTGCTAAATGTCAGTTGTGTTTACATTTCGGTCCAGCTGAGCATCAGCTAGTCTGAAGGAGAGGCGGGAAAAAACGGAGAGTTCATAAAACAAAGTGGAGCACATATTTGGATAAGAAAGGTTCTTGTAAACCTTTGAAGAGTTTTTCTCTAACTAATATCGGTGTAAACACTGAACTTCATTGGCATGTTTATTGAGTTATATTCCACTGCTTGACTGACAACATGAGGTAGGCCAAATAACAGAACTGTCTGTTCACAGTCCACATGTAACATAGTGGGCCTAAAATAACGTAACCAAATATTGTACAAAACACACACACACACATACCTTGGACAAAGCCTTCGATCCAAAAAAAATAAATATGATAGTTCAGTCTTTTACCTTAAAAATTAAGCCTTTACATATAAAGTTGTTTTCTTTTTATCAGCACCAAAGGAAGAACAGGAAGTTGAAATGCTTGTTTATCTCAGGGGGACGTCTTCAAAGCCGATTGGAGAAAGACATACTAAGCCCCTCCCACTGGATCCTCTCATTGGTTTAAAGAGGAAACAGGAAGCAGATCTGAAATTCGGCCAATGAGAGACCTGAGTGAAGCCAGGCACAGGTGAGGTGCGGAATCTGAATTTACCTACAGCAGGAATCACCGACTCTGGTCCTGGAGAGCTACCAACCTGTACGATTTCACTTCAACTGCACATAATGTAGCCTCATTCAGCTCATCATCCAGGTGATTAGTAGAATCAGGTGTGATAAATTCAGGTGTGCTAAATTCAGGTTGAAGGTAAAACAGTCTGGATGGTCTGGACGGGTAGCCCTTCAGGACTGGAGTTGGTGACCCTTGACCTAGAGCATGACCCTGTAAGAAACACTTCCTGGGGTCACAGGGTCACAGGTCAGCATGTACACAAGAGAGGTCCCTTTAGTCTGGCATCAGACATGCAAGTAAACAATCCTTATAATGGACAACTGAAATATGTAAATGAACTCATCAAGTATAAAAACTGCTGTTAACACTGATTGACAGACTGACAAACAAAAATATACGTTTACAAAAAAGGTTGGAAGAAAAAAAAAGGTTTGTTCTCATGATTTGTAAAAAAAAAAAAAAGAAAGAACTGAAACTAATAAAACATGACATGGCCTCAGGTTCCCATCTGGTGACACTGAGGGAGCGTATGCCCTTATATGGTTCATGACAGCTATTATCACAATCACATGAGATGCTGATCTCAACATACAGCAAAAATACCCAGGATAAGATAGGGCATATACAGAGAGAGAGACATAGACAGAGAGAGAGACATATACAGAGAGAGAGACAGAGAGAGAGACACAGAGAGAGACACAGAGAGAGAGAGAGAGAGACATATACAGAGAGAGAGAGACAGACATATACAGAGAGAGACAGAGAGAGAGAGAGAGAGAGAGAGAGACATATACAGAGAGAGAGAGAGACAGACATATACAGAGAGAGACAGAGACAGAGACAGAGAGAGAGAGAGAGAGAGAGAGACATATACAGAGAGAGAGACAGAGAGAGAGAGAGAGACATATACAGAGAGAGAGACAGAGACAGAGAGAGAGACATATACAGAGAGAGAGAGAGACAGAGAGAGAGAGAGAGACATATACAGAGAGAGAGACAGAGAGAGAGAGAGACATATACAGAGAGAGAGAGAGAGACAGACAGACATATACAGAGAGAGACAGAGACATATACAGAGAGAGAGACAGAGAGAGAGAGAGAGACATATACAGAGAGAGAGACAGACATATACAGAGAGAGACAGAGACATATACAGAGACAGAGAGAGAAAGACAGAGAGACAGCAAAAGAAAAGACAGATAGTAAGAAAAGAGAGAAAAACAGACAGAGAGAGAGACAGAGTGCTAGGGACTAGCTCCATACAGGTTCTAGGTTTAGGAAGATAGAAAGATGGAGGGAAAGTGTGTGTGTGTGTCAGACACCATGTGCGGACGGCAACAAATTGAGTCAACGTAAGGCAAATCTGTGTGTGTACAGGCACGTAGTCTACACACAGTCTGAACACCTGCTGCGTGTTGTGTTGTGTGTCCTCATGCAGTCACACAGCGCCAAGTCCAAACTTGCGATGCGTTTCCGCTTCTTCAGGTCTTCTTCTTGCTGTTCCGCAGGTTGAGGCCAGGCTTGCCGTTGGAGGCCCCGCCCCCGCTCACAGACACACCTGGCTGCTGAAGGACCTTGTTCAGGGTAGTCTTCTTTATGGCTGCGGGGGAGATGCGCTCCTGGTCCGCTAGGAACTGGAGCTCCCTGGAGGAGGAGGAGAGGTGGGGGCAGGGAGGAGGAAGGAGGGGGGGAGAGGGGCACGGGGAGGAGGGGGCAGGGCGGAGGAAGGGATGGAGGGAGGAGGGGGCAGGGAGGAGGAAGGGATGGAGGGAGGACAGGGGGGTGGAGGCGGAGGAGGGAGAGGAGGGGGCAGGGAGGAGGAAGGGATATAGGGAGGAGGAGGAGGAGGAAGGGAGATAGAGAGGGAGAGGGAAAGGAGAGGAGGAGCGATAGGAGGAGGAGAGGAGGAAGGGAGAGGAGAGAGGTAGAGTTGGTGGAGGGAGGGAGGGAGATGGCGAAAGATGTTTTCTTCTCCTCTCTCCTTTCCACTCTCCCTCCCCCCCCTCCCTCCTTCCCCTCCCTCCCTCCCTCCCTCCTCTCCCTCTTCTCCCTCCTCACCTCGGCGTGTGTTCCTGTGGCGTACACAGTGGCCCCCTCCCTCACCACCACAGGGGTGTTGGTCATGCACCTCATCACCTTGGGGGCTGTCCGGTACTGCAGCAGCTTCTGTACAGAGACAACAGAGGACAGAGTCAGAGAACAGAACAGATGCGTGTGTGAGGAACAGATGCGTGTGTGAGGAACAGATGCGTGTGTGAGGAACAGATGCGTGTGTGAGGTGTCTGTGTGTGTGATAGACAGAGAGAGAGACAGATAGAGAGTCAGAGGAGAGCCAGATGAGAGAGTCAGAGTAGAGTCGGAGGAGAGAGTCAGTGTTGCATCAGAGTAGAGTCAGAGGAGAGAGTCAGTGTCGAGTCAGACGAGAGAGTAAGTGTTGCATCAGTGTAGAGTCAGAGGAGAGAGTCAGTGTCGAGTCAAAGGAGAGAGTCAGTGTCGAGTCAAAGGAGAGAGTCAGTGTCGAGTCAAAGGAGAGAGTCAGTGTCGAGTCAAAGGAGAGAGTCAGTGTCGAGTCAAAGGAGAGAGTCAGTGTCGAGTCAAAGGAGAGAGTCAGTGTCGAGTCAAAGGAGAGAGTCAGTGTCGAGTCAAAGGAGAGAGTCAGTGTAGAGAGTCAGTGTCGAGTCAGTGTCGAGTCAGTGTCGAGTCAGTGTCGAGTCAGTGTCGAGTCAAAGGAGAGAGTCAGTGTCGAGTCAGACCTTCTCTATGGAGCTGATGGTGACACCGGCGGCACAGGACACGATGAGGTGACGGTCCTGGATGTCAGGTCCGATCTCGTCCAGGACGAAGGGGATGATGTGGGGCTTTACAGCCAGGAACAGCACGTCGCTCTGGTTCACCGCCTCCTTGTTACTGGTGGTCAACTTCACCCCCATTTTCTAGAAGGGAGGCAGAGATTTGGGGTTGGAGTCAATACACACGCAACACACGCAACACATCCACACACACACCCCCCCACACACACACACACACACACACACACCAGACAAACAAACAACACACACACACCCCCACACACACACACACACACCCCACACACACACATACACACACACACCCCCACAGCACACAACCCCCACACCCCACACACACCACACACACACACACACA
Organism: Plecoglossus altivelis; assembly: GCA_036571765.1. Taxonomy (NCBI): domain Eukaryota; kingdom Metazoa; phylum Chordata; class Actinopteri; order Osmeriformes; family Plecoglossidae; genus Plecoglossus; species Plecoglossus altivelis. Next base: position 323,420 of record BROE01000002.1, read on the forward strand.
CTGCTCCAGGGTCGGCCGTGGTGTGTCTACCCACCCTGAGACCAGACACGGTGGGCAGGTCAGTGTCCGGGGAGCTGGCTGTTATTCTCTGGGTGGCTATCACTCCTGAGGGGAGGAGGGGGGAAGGGGTGACCGAGGGGAGGAAAAGCTCGAAGAGGGGAAAGAGAGAGAGAGACGAGAGGAAGAGGAGGGAAGAGAGTCGAGAAGGGGAGAGTCCCGAAGAGAGGGAAGAGGGGGAAGAGAGGGAGGAAAGTGGAGAACGAAGTGGGGGAGGGAAAAAAGGGAGGAGGAGGCAGAGTTGAGAGGGGGAAGAGATGGAGAGAGGAAGAGGGGGAACGAGGGGGGAAGAGAGAGGGGGAGGAGAAGTGAGGGGAGAAGAGGCAGGGAGGGAGGCAGAAAGGGAGAGAGAAAGAAACAAAGAAAGAGAGGGAGGAGGGAGGGAGAGAAGAGAGAGGAGGAGGGAGAGAGGGAGGAGGGAGGGAGAGAATGGAAGAGGGAGAGAGGAAGAGGGAGGGAGGAGGAAAAGGAAAGGGAGCAAGGAGAGGAGAGAAAGTTTAAGTACTTAATGTCAAAGCTCTCAAGTTTAAACAAACAAACACAATCTTAAACAAACACACAAGAAATGATTAGCTGACACTCCAGCTTTGAGTGACATTACAGTGTCACTGTGCCATAAAGTGGCTCGTGTCACCGAGTCTCTGTAACTGTCAAGGTGAACCGGTTTCTTACCGGCAGCAGTGAAGCCTTTAACCAGCGCGTGAGCTAGCTGCCCAGCTCCAATGAAACCGACGCTCATCCTTCACGTAATGCGAGTTGTTGCCCTGCAAATAAACGAATATAGTCAATTAACGTCCAAACAATATGCATTGTAGGGTGGGAAACAGACTGAGCTAATGCTAATGCTAAGGTCAGCTATATCCATTTCTAGCAAGTTACATTATTAGCAAGCTAACGTGTCGCAATGTTTTGCCTATGGTCTCTGCTTTTTAGCTAGTAAGCTAACAATGGATAGCTTGTTTTGCCTTAGGAAAAAGACAGAAATATGCAACTGCTCTCCTTAACACAGGTCGTACACTTGCGCTTTAACTTGCCTTAGACTTCTGGAAAAAATCCCGGCGGCGACAGGTGTAACCACGACCCGTTTCCCCGGTTTTACGATGACACGAAATACTACTTTTTCGTGTCAACGTGGCTTCCTCTCCAGTCAACGCCCACGTGTTATCCCTATTAGGACGGTTGTACGCATGGACCAATGAGCGTCCACGCAGTCCACACCTTTGACCAATCAGAATTCGAATACGATTATTTGGGGCGGGTTTAGAAGATCCTCACGCCCTATTGTAAAAAGGGCAGCCTTCGGCGCGATTATGTAGGTCAAGTGCAATACACTTGTAGCCTACCGCGCAAATATAGTTTATTATGGAAGAATCTTTCAACTAAAAAAAAGGCCTCTTTTCAAATTAGTCCGTATAGGACTGAAAACCTCCTGATTTTAAATAGCGCCATGGTCACAGGCATAAAATAGTGACCTGGTAGTTGACCTCAAATTAAAGTTGCTGAATGTTGAGTAGTGGTATTTAATTTCATACAAACTAGCATGTACTCCGACAGAAAAATGACGGTTTGTAGGCAGACAGACAGGCATACATCATGTAATCCTTCATACAAGACTGACAGACTGACGGTTGGATGAACAGAAAGACTCTTTACCGACCCCTCGAGGTAGACACGTCACACGCACGCACTGTTGAATTCCACTCGTGCTCGTTCTACATGTCAGAATGTCAGAGGAATGGCACGCGGCTAACATGACTCGCCGATACAGTTCAGATTTGCGACAACAGGAGAACACAGTAAATTAATTATTAATTAATTATGGAAAAATGTATGTAGTTCTCAGAAAAGAGTCTGTGTGGTCGTTAACGTCTCTTCTCTGTGATCTGTTTTGTCCAAATGACTTCCACTGTTCTTGGATGACGCAACTCTGTGAAATAATTCCGACCGCAATTACACAAATACAGATGAAAGACGAACACATTCACCTACGCAAAGTTCTCACACATTCATACGACTGAACACTTACGACAAGAAATGTGAAATGCTTAAAAAGGAGAACAAGAAGTCTACAGCAGAATAAAAATGGAGTATAGTAGAGCCCTCATCAAGTACACACAAAATGCCGCCATATTGAGGAACTAAAGTGTTGAATTTGCATAACTGTGTCTTGTTAGATACATGACAGTTCCTCCAACAGTGAATTCAAATGTGAACCTTTTTTCTTCTTCTACATTTTAACGAATTACACACAAGGACATAAACAGCAACCACAATGAACATCATATCACATTCAGACACAACTCGTGAGAAATACATAAATGTAAAAAAATAAAAAAAAGGAAAAAAAAGAAAGAAAGAAAACCATGAATAACCCATGGATGTTCCTATCTGAGGTCGTTAAGATCTCACTTGGGTTTCATATTCTGATGCGACAGACTTGGAAATCGGAAATATTCCCCAATTCCGCAAGGGCCCGATTCACAGAACACATCTCAGGAAGTGAACACAGCTTCCTGTCTCCCGGGTAGATCCTGTCTGTTTAATTTGACAGCTGCCAAAACCAACATTAGACTAATCCTTGCTCTGCCTGTCTGCCTGTCTGCCTGTCTGCCTGCCTGTCTGCCTGTCTGTCTGTCTGTCTGTCTGTCTGTCTGTCTGTCTGGTCTGTCTGTTCTGTCTGCTGCCTGCCTGCCTGCTGTCTGCCTGGCCTGTCTGTCTGGCCTGTCTGTCTTGCCTGCCTGTCTGTCGCCTTGTCCTGTCTGTTCCTCGCCTAGCCGCCTTCTGTCTGTTCTGTCTGTCTGCCTGGCCTGTCTGCCTGCCTGCCTTGCCTGCCCTGCCTGCCTGCCTGCCTGTCTGCCTGTCTGCCTGCCTGTCTGTCTGTCTGTCTGTCTGTCTGCCTGTCTGTCTGTCTGCCTGCCTGCCTGTCTGTCTGCCTGTCTGTCTGATCTCGCCTGTCTGTCTGCCTGCCAACATGCCTGTCTGCTAACCTGTCAGTCTGCTAACCTGTCTGTCTGCCTGTCTGCTCTGTCTGCCAATGTCCTTTCCTGCCTGCCTGCCTGCTGTCTGTCACTGCCTGCCTGTCTGTCTGTCTGGCTGCTGCCTGCCTGCCTGCCATGCCTCCTGCCGTCTGCCTGTCTGTCTGTCCTGCCTGCCGCCTGTCTGTCTGCCTGCCGCCTGCACCTTGCCTGCCTGTCATGTCGGTCTTCTGCCTGTCTGTCTGTCTGCCTCTGTCATGTCTGCTCTGCCTAGGTTGAGGCCTTTCCACCAGACAGCAAACTTCCACATCTATATATACACTTCATTACCGCTGGGCTAGTGTCCTTAGACACCAGCTGTTCCTCTCAGGGGGGGCCTGTTAGAGGGGGCCCTGTTTGGGGGGGCCCTGTTTGGGGGGGCCCTGTTTGGGGGGGCCCTGTTTGGGGGGGCCCTGTTTGGGGGGGCCCTGTTTGGGGGGGCCCTGTTTGGGGGGGCCCTGTTTGGGGGGGCCCTGTTTGGGGGGGCCCTGTTTGGGGGGGCCCTGTTTGGGGGGGCCCTGGTGGGGGGGGCTGTTAGAGGGGGCCCTGTTTGGGGGGGGCTGTTAGAGGGGGCCCTGTTGGGGGCTGGTGGGGGGGGGCTGTTAGAGGGGGCCCTGGTGGGGGGCTTTAGCCCCTTCCTCTACCCCACCCCTCCCCCACTCTCTCCCACACACACAAAACTCTCTCACACACACACAAAAAAAAAAAAAAAAAATTTAAGTATTAAACTTGAAGGAAATTTTAAGACAGAAAATGACATTTGTGTGTTTGTTATTTTCGCCAAGGATATGTGAATCGAAGTGAGCGTGTAACAAAACCGTTTAAAACATCGTTGTTGTTTTTTTTTGTCCCTTAAAACCTAATCTTGAAGTCATGGTA
>BROE01000002.1:354551-379551 GCA_036571765.1 Plecoglossus altivelis
CGGTACTGGAGGGCTGTGGGTGGTAGTGAGGCTGTGTAGGAGGCAAGCATGTGGTAGTAGGGCTGAGACTTGTGTGGACTCCAACCTATTTTCAAGCCAAAACTCATACCCACTCTCAACTTCTAGTTACTCAAGATAACGTTCTAAGAACCTCGTCCACCGCTGTCCGGTACTCACATCTCCAATAACAACAAATGCCGCGCACTTGACGTGACTCGGCAGCTCGGGAAACGCAATGGCCCTCCGCCACCCTTCGACCTCCATCTGAGGCATACCTCTCTCCAGACTCCACCACCCTCCACTCACCCATAAATCACGAACTAAAAAGTCAAAGATTATTCCCCCAACGTATTTCCATGAAAAACTCTGGAACAACCCCTACGTCTTCAGGTCCAAAACGTCATATCTAATCCTCTTCTTGTTCTTTCATCCCAACATAATTTTCCCCGTCCTACCTTCAACTCGAATCACTGCACCAACCCCGCCTCACAGTCTACTCATCCGAAAAACGTCAAACCAAACCATTAATACTATTTAATCTCACAAAATTCATATTCTACCCACCGATCTATTTTCAATACAACCACACTAACCCCCTTACCTTTCCCCAAACTCAAATCCAGCCACCCCACACTCTTCAGCTCAAAACGTCATACCCCCCTTACTTCTTTTCAGCCAAGAACGTCATACTAACCCCTTACTTATTTCAATCAAAAACGGTCATAGTCGCTCAACCACAAACTGACCCCTCATGATGTCTTCCAGCCCAAAACTCATGCAACTAAACCCTATTCATTACCACAACACATCAATACCCCAGCCAATACTCTAATCCAACAAAACTCACACTACACTAACCAAACCCACTACTATTCATGTTGTAAAAAAACATACATAACTAACACCCTTACTATTCGCACCACAAACATCGATAAAACAAACCACCATCACTGTATTTACAATCAAAAACAACTTGGTCATATAACTCCAATTACAACACCTCCTCATTGCATAGCCAAACTATACAACCCTTTAAAATATCATCAAACTCAATAACCAACCAATCTTTAACATAGTACATTAATAGCAAAAAAAACCTTCAATCCCCAAAACCCCCTATAGTACCATTAACAAGATCACAACAACAGTCAGATAACAACACAACCCACTATCTTACATCAAACAAACTACAAATGAAGCCTTAATACATAATAATTAATCAAAAACGTCATAACTAACCCCTTATGTATTCATCCAAAACCGTTCATACTAAACCAACTATAACTTCCGCATCATCTCAAAACCGCATATCACATTAATCGCCCCACCCCCTCGCATGGTGCAACCACACCGAACACAATACAAAACCCACATCTCTCACTCAAACTCATACTAACCCTTACGTATATTCATGAAAAAAGTCATACTATCTCTTAATATCATAACCAATAAACTTCTAACCCCCTTACGTTATCTTTTTTTTTATCTCAAAGTTACATCCTTCACCCCTTCACAGGAAAGATCTTATTCCAATTCGTTAATCCCTGACTAAGCCCTATAGTTTTTAATCCAAACTTCATACGCGCTAATATCGCTCTAATTTCAAGAAAAACAAATGCTCTGATATACTACCCCTTTAACGTTATCTCATTCAAAACACACTCAAACATATACAAGTACATATACTAATAGCTCACTTACGATCCCCTTCCCACCAATGAACACTTTACATACCCACAGATACATATTCTTATATTCTTCACAATTCACCATCTCATTATCACCCCTTAATACAAGACGCATCACCCACAAAAACCCCCATAACCACCAACCCAATAAACCCAAACGCACCTCGCCACGGCACCCACCTACAACACCAAATCAATGATATGCCCCCCCTACGCTCCTTGGCATTACACATAATGCGAAACCCTAACGACCATCCTATCCACACTACCAAAACGCAACAAAATATATTCGCCAGAACTCGAGCCTTAAATGTACTTCAGAAGGGCAGGCAGTATGGAGAGGAATATACAATACCGTCAAATCCTCAGCATTGTTCAGCATGCACTACGTAATCTAACCTCGCTACCTATCCCCAGCTTCTCGCAAAACGCTCAACTAGACCTGTTTGCCCTTGTTAACGCACTCACCCAAGGACACAAAACATCGTTTGCACCATTGCTTTAACAGTTCTCATTTTCTCCTGTTGAATTTCCACCTTGTCAGACTGGAGGAGAGAATGGACCCAGGTTCGTTGACAACGTGACGTTTCTTGGAGCGCTATTTGGATTACCCGATGATTTCAGGGATGGATCCTGGCTCTGCATGGGCACCGGCCTCCTCGTGTGCTCCGCCGTGTGTGTGTGCGTTCGTGTGCGGTGTTGTGGGTTTGTTTGTTGTAGAGATACGAGTGAGTCCGTGCTGTGTGCTTTGTGAGGCGGCTGAATAGCTAACAGCAGCTCGCGGTGCAGACGAGCTGCCTGAGTTGGATGGCGTGGTGCAGCTGGAGGTAATTTGATTCACAGCGTAGAGTCCGCTGACGCACAACATTAACAACCCCCGTACGAAAAACAATCAACATTTTACCCAACACACCCCGCCACCCTGTTTTCCAGTGGGCTTGAAGTAAGCTTCCTGCCTATACACCCCATACTGTCTGGAACTGGATCCTGAGAACCACCTGGCCGGGACAAACGCATAAACCGTTTTACACGGCGGGTTCCAATGTTCCAATGTTCCAATGCTACAATGTTCCAATGTTCCAATGCTACAATGTTCCAATGCTACAATGTTCCAATGCTACAATGTTCCAATGCTACAATGTTCCAATGCTACAATGTTCCAATGCTACAATGTTCCAAAGCTACAATGTTCCAAAGCTACAATGTTCCAATGCTACAATGTTCCAATGTTCCAATGCTACAATGTTCCAATGTTCCAAAGCTACAATGTTCCAATGCTACAATGTTCCAATGCTACAATGTTCCAATGCTACAATGTTCCAATGCTACAATGTTCCAATGTTACAGCGTTCCAATGCTACAATGTTCCAATGTTACAGCGTTCCAATGCTACAATGCTACAATGTTGCAATGTTCCAAAGCTACAATGTTCCAAAGCTACAATGTTCCAATGTTCCAATGCTACAATGTTTCAATGTTAGTATTCCAATGTTCCAATGTTACAACATAAAAGTGTTACAGCGTTATAATGTTACAATGTTACTGCATTACAAAGTTACTGCATTACAAAGTTACTGCATTACAAAGTTACTGTGTTACAATGTTACTGCATTATAATGCTACAGCGTTACAATGTTAGTGCAGTAACTTACTCTGGGGTATCGGTCCATCTTCTCCTTCATCTGGGAATCTCTCAGAGCTCTGGTCATCAGAGGAGCCTCATCAAGCACCCTCCTGGAGAGGGGAGGGGGGAGAGGAGGGGGGAGAGGGGACAGGGGAGCGGAGGGAGAGGGGAAAGAGGAGACAGGGAGTGAGAGAGGGAAGGAGAGGAGGCGAGGGAGAGGGGGGAGGGAGAGGGGAGAGAGGGGGGAGGAGAGGGAGTGGAGAGAGAGGGGTTAGGGGAGGGGAAGGAGAGGGGAGGAGAGGGGAGAGAGGATGGGGAGAGGAGAGGGGAGAAGGGAGGGAGAGGGAGAAGTATAAAAGGAGAGAAATAGTGTGTGTGTGTGTGTGTGTGCGCGTGTGTGCGTGTGTGTGTGTGTATACACTCGCAGATGTGTGTCAGACATGGATTGCTGTGGTCGGCATAATTCTACCTTCCATAATTGCGGCCTATCACAAAGTAGCTACATTGCTGAAGGGTAAGCTGTTCAACCAATAGGAGGACATGACAGAACCCCCCCACACCGCCACCCCACCAATTAGCGGGTGGGGGTGGGACAACTGGAGGCTGTCTGGCCAATAACAGGTAGATAAATATGTGTCTATGCGGTTCCTGGTGGATTATGGCGATGCATGAATCACCTTTAGGGAAAGTTACGCGGTTGAACTAACAGGATTTAAGAGACTAGTAGTCACGCAAGAAACCCCTCCACACACACACACACACACTCACTCACTCACTCACACACTCACACACTCACACACTCACACACTCACACACTCACACTCACACACACACACACTCACTCACACACACACACACACAGACACACAGAGCAGGCTGTTGTGGTTTCTCTTTGTACAGATGGGAGAGACAGACATCTATTTTGAAGAAGACCTCGTTAAACTAACACAAACACGGAGGCATTCTCCATGTCTAAGGCTAGTCATTATAGTTGTGGTGCAGTGCAGTTAGACGATTCTATATAGAGCTTCCATCTCTCTCTCCATCCCTCAATCTGTGTCTCCATCCTTCTGTTCCTCCCTAGCTCCGTTCCTCTGTCCCTCCCTCCCTCCCTACCTCTATCCCTCCCTCCCCTCTCTCCCTCCCTCCCCTCTCCCTCCCTCCCCTCTTCCCTCCCTCTCTACCTCCCTCCCCTCTCTCCTCCTTTCCTCCATCTCCTCTATCTATCATCCCCTCTTCTCCCTCCCTAACCTCCTTCCCTCCCTCGCTCCTCCTCCCCTCTTCCCTCCCTCGTCTCTCCCTCCCTCCTCTCTCTCCCCCCTCCTCCTCCTCCCCTCCCTAGGTTATCCTCCCTCTTCCCTCCTCCCCTCTATCCTCCTCCTCATCTCCCTCCCTATTCCATATCCCTCCCCCTCTATCCCTCCTCCCCTTCCATCGTCCCTCCCTACTCTTCTCCCCTCCTCCTTCCCTCCCCCCTCTTCCCTCCCCTCCGCTCCGATTCCCTCCCTAAGCGTCTATCTCCCCTCTTCCCTCCCCCACTCTCTCCCTCTCTTCCTCTCCCTCTCTCCCTCCCTCCCCTCTCTCCTCCCTCCCTCCCATCTCCCTCCCTCCCTCTATCCTCCCTCCTCCTCTCTCCTCCCTCCCTCCCCTCTCTCCCCCTCCCTTCTCCCTCCCTCCTGTCTCCCTCCCTTCTCCTCCCTCCCTCCCTGCTCCCATCTCCTCCCTCCCCTCTATCCTCCTCCTCCCCTCCTCTTCCACCTCCCTCCCTCTTCCCTCTCTTCCTCCCTCCGCCCCTCCCTCCCTCTTCCTCCTCCCTTATCCCTCTCCCTCGCCCTCTCTCTCTCGCCTCCCTCCCTCCTTTCCCTCCTCCGCTCTCTCTTTCTCCTCCCTCCCCTCTCTCCGCTCTCCTCCTGACCTCTCTTCCTTCCCTCTCTCCCTCGCCTCCCCTCTGCTGCCCCGTCTCCCTCCCTACCTTATCCCCCCTCTCTCCCTCTCTTTCTCCCTCTCTCCCTATCCTCCTCCCTCCTCCCTCCCCCGTTCTCTCTCCATCTCCTCACCCTTCTCCCCTCCCTCCCCTCCCATCTATCTCCTACGTCTTCCTCCCCTCTATGCCTCCCTCCTCCGATTCTCCTACTCTATCCTCCCCTCTTCTCCTCTCCTCTCTCCTCCCTCCCTCTCTCTCCCTCCCCCTCTCCCCCTCCCTCCCTCCCTCCCTCCTACCTCTCACTCTTCAGCTGGGCAAAGCGTTTGCGGATGTCGTCCACGGTGACTTCAAAAAACTCGTCCGGCAGGTCCTGGTTATTGCCGTGGCGCCGGGCTCCAGAGTCCATGTGGTAGAAGAGGGGCTCACGCTCCACAGACTGAGAGGGAGAGAGGTGGTGGGAGGGAGAGGGGGAGAGAGAGAGTGGGGGGAGAGGGGAGAAAGAGGGGGGGGAGAGGGAAGGGGGAGAGAGAAGGTGGGAGGAGGGAGAGGGGGAGAGAAGAGGGGGGAGAGAGAGGGAGAGAGAAGTGGGGGGAGAGAGAGAGAGAGGGGGGAGAGAGAGGTGAGGGGAGGGAGAGGGGGAGAGAGAAAGGTGAGGTGAGGGAGAGAGACAGTGAAGAAAGAGAGACAGAGAGAGAGAGGATGAGCAGGTGTTTCAATAGGTGGGCCTTTTAGAGAGACAGGAAGTAGAGACAGGAAGTAGAGACAGGACGTACCTCCACCTCCATCTCCTCCTGCTTGGCACTGGGCTGAACCTGGGAGAGACAGATCAGAGACACGTCATCTACCATCTTCTTTTGTACACTCCTTCCCCTCCCTCTCTCACCCCCTCCTGCCCCCTCCTCCCTCGACCTCTCTCCCCCTCCCCCTCTCGCCCCTCCCGTCCCCTCTCTCCTCTCCCTCCCTCCTCCCTCTCTCCTCTCTCCCTCCCCTCTCCCTCATCCTCCCTTCCTCCCTTTCGCCCTTCCTCCGCTCTCCCTCTCCTCACCTTGGTTGTGTCTATGCATGGTTTGGCTCTCTTGGCTCTAGGAGGACCTCCAGCCGCCAGCGATGAGGAAGAGGAGGAAGAGGATGAAGAGGCCCCCACCCTGGCCCCCGGGCCTCCCAGACGCTGACCTCCACCTGAGAAAGGAACGAAAGGGGCGGAGACAGAGGCGGAAGACGTGGAAGGGTGGGCGGAGCTTTGACCCGATGGCCCCGCCCTCTCTCCATCCTCCTCCACCTCCAACCGCCCTCTCTGGGGCCCGCTCTTGGGCCGCACTGCATTCTGGGGGTTCGGAAGCACCGTTTCTACTTCCTTGACAGGAAGCGGATTGGCCGTTGCAGCGGGGGCGGGGTCTGGGGTAGGCGGGGACTGTGTTGGCCTATCAGGGCCCCTCGGTTTGACTGACAGCTCAGCCGGCAGCTGCTGAACAGAGGGGGAGGTGGCTTTAGAAGCAGGCTCAGGGAGAGGCGTTTCCTTGGCAACCGGACATGCCATGGCAACTGTTTCCATGGGTTTGTTGTCATCTTCCTCTGATGTTTTGGTCCTCTTCAGTAGAAACCTACAGAGCGCATCATCACGTCATCATCACGTCATCATCATCATCATCATCATCATCATCATCATCACATCCACAGTGGGGCTGAGGGCCGAAACAGGAAGCAACAAACAGGAAGTAGCAAACAGGAAGTAGCAAACAGGAAGCTGACCTGACTATGGCACTTCCTCCAGTGAGTCCCAGAGACTTCAGAGTGGCCTTCTGCAGGGCCTCCTTCCCTGTGACCTGTACACACACACACACACACACACACACACACACACCACACACCACAACATGAGCACAATCACCATTACACGAGCACACACACACAAGCACACACACAATTGGGGGAAAAGCAAAGCACACACACACACACACACACACACACATGAGCACACACACACACACAAACACACACACATGAGCACACACACACACACACACACACACACACACACACACACACACACAGCACACAAATGAGCGCACACACACACACGCATGGACATGCACACACACACACTTCTCTTATTAAATGTGACAGCAGATGAAGACAGGAATTAAAAGATGGATGGAGTGTGGGCGTGGCCTCACCTCATCTCTCATGTACACACAGACGGGGGCGGAGTCTGACTCCGACAGGTCACACACTCTGCGAGACGAACAATAGAAGAAGAGTATAAGGGAGGGATGGAGGGGTGAGGAAAGGGAGGAGGGGGAGATGTGGGGGGGGAGGTGAAGAGATAGAAAGAGTAATAAAGAGAGTAATTTAACACAGTTGGGATTGTCACTACCGTGTATTCATGTTGTATCGCCTATGATGTCAATCGTAAACAACATATACACACACACACTTGGAGTAAAACAGTGAGTGAACTTGAAAGCTTAGCCTTGTGTATGTGTGCGTGTGTGTGCATTTGAGCGTGTGTGTCCAAATAAACAAATTGAAGTCTGAAACAAATGATTGCTGTTTTGTCCATAACTAAAAGATCAAAGCACACAACTTGTTTTCTACCGCCCCCAGATTTTCTCCAGATTCCGGATCGGCACTAACGTTCCATTCTGGGAGTTCTGGAAGCTTCCGTGGAAACAGATTAAGGAAGCACAGTGATGTCATAATGGAGATGAGGGGGGTGGCTGTTAGACAGCTGCACACACACACAGCAGATCTGGCAATGAACACAGCTGACAGTTTCATCACAGTGTGTGTGTGTGTGGTTCTGTGTGTGTGGTTCTGTGTGTGTGGTTCTGTGTGTGTGGTTCTGTGTGTGTGGTTCTGTGTGTGTGTGGTGTGTCTGTCTGTGTGTGTCCATGTGTCTGTGCGTGTGTCTGTGTGTGTCTCTGTGTGTTTCTGTCTGTGTGTGTCTGTCTGTGTATGTGTGTGTGTGTGTGACTGTGTCTGTGTGTGTCTCTGTGTGTCTCTGTGTGTGTGTCTGTGTGTGTGTCTGTGTGTGTCTGTGTATGTGTGTGTGTGTGTGGTGTGGTGTGTCTGTGTTGTGTGTCTGTGTGTGGTCTGTGGTATGTGTTGTGTGTGTGTCTGTGTGTGTGTGTGTGTGTGTGTGTGTGTGTGTGTGTCTGTCTCTGTCTGTTCTGCTTTGATCCTTGTTACTTTCAGGACTCGTAAAATAAAATGCTTTCTCGTAATACTTTTCACTCCTGCCAGAACCACAACAAAAAAGAGGAATGCAGACACACACACACACACACACACACACACACACACACACACACACACACACACACCTGGTTTGGGGAAAGTGTGTGAGCAGTTCCCACAGTGTCTGTCCACTGGAAAAGGAACCTTGAAGTCTGGATCCGTCCTCCATCTGCAGGGCGATCCGCACCTAAAACCACAGAACCATCTTGTCAAGAACACGGCAGAACACACACCATAGCACACACACACACACCATAGCACACACACACACACATACACACACACCATAGCACACACACACCATCACATAGTCATAAGCCTAACACACACACACACACCATAGCACACACACACACATACACACACACCATAGCACACACATACACTCATGCACTCATACACTTATACACTCGTACACTTACACACTTATACACTTACACACCCTTACACACACCACCCTAACACACCCCGCCCTTACACACACCATAGCACGCACATAGCCACACACACACACCATAGCACCACCACACACATAACACACACCCCATAGACACACACAACGTCACCATAGCACACCCCCAGGGCACACCCCAACACACCATAGAACACCCAGCAGCACACACACACCACACACATCCACACCCATACACAAACCATAGCACACACCATAGCACACACACACCACCATAAGATACACACACACACACACACTCAACACAACCAACACATACACACCACACAGAGCACACACAGACTCACACACACCATAGACACACTCACACACATAACAATACACACGCACATAGCAACACACCAAACCATAGATCACACCAATTACCATAGCACTACACCTAGCACCTACACACATAGCACATAACACACCATAGCACGAAAACACACCACACCATAAGCAAGGACACACACACCACACCACTACCATAGCACCTACACACCATAGCACCCACCCACACACACACACACACACACCCGCACACGCACACGCACACACACACACACACACATACACCCACACACACCATGCTGTCCACTGTAGACTGTTTCCGGTTACTTGGCACTACTTCCAGTTTGGCATTGTTGGGTAGGCTGGAAAACCTCCACTGCAGGGTCAGATCCAGAATGTTCCTCTGGAACCTGGTGGAGGGAGAACGGGAGGGGAGGGAGAGTAGGGGGGGAGAGCAGGGGGGGGAGAGCAGGGGGAGGGAAGAGGGGTGAGGAGAGAAGCTTTAACCAAAACAATAGGGTCTGATTCTATACATGACAGGCTGATGCTCATGTCCAAACAAACACAAACATTCTATTCATGTCCTATCTAAATGCCACAGCACAGGTCTCGTCTCCTCTTCTCTCTCTCCTCTCTTCGTTCCATCTCTCTCTCTTCCTCTCCTCTGTCCTCTCTTCTCCCACATCACACTAGCACACACATTCCCTCCTCTCTAACACACACACACATTCACACATCTGTCTCTCTCTCTCTCTTTCTTTCTCTCTCTCTGTCTGTCTGTTTGTTTGTCTGTCTCTCTCTCTTCTCACAACACACACACACACAACACACAACAGACACACACCACACCACAAACACACAACACACACACACACACACACACACACACACACGTCTCTCTCTCTCTCTCTCTCAAACATGCATCTAGTAACTCTCTGTTTATTACTGATCTAGAGAAATGTTTGAAGTAATACAGGGGGTGTTGGGGTTCAACTTTGTTCGACCTAAGAGGAATAGAGAACTATTCACTTGGCTATGTTATCTGCCAGCTAAGTAATCATCTATTTAGGATAGCATTTCAACTCACTTTAACCCATGTTCGTCTGGGTTGAATCCGTGTTTCTTGCAAACGTCTTCCAGTACCTAAAAAGCAAACGCAAATAGGTGAGCAGCAATCTGGCTAACCTGTTGTTACACGAAGGCTAAGCTGCTTCGCCAGCAACTTCATGCAGTGTGGAAAAGACCGAGCTAATCATTTCATGGCAGCTAGCAACACGGCATCAATACAACCAGAGCAGGCGACGAAACTGGATAGTCATTGTTCAGTTGGAACGGAAAGAAACATCCAGTTTTCCGAGTCAGCAGGAGAGTAATAGTTTCAGCGAACGTCAACTCGTAGGCCACAAACTCGTCTTTTTAAATACATACTTGTAACAAAGGTGTGTTGGGCGACACTTTGACGGTTTGCCTTCTTCCATTGGGAGTCAGAACTGTCACTGCTGTGGTGCTGGCTGCCATTGCGATGTGACGTCACTCTGTTTATTTGAACGAACTTTATTGACTCGTTTTCTTTCTCGATCACAGACAAACGTCGAAGTTTCTCTGTAAGTGTTTAAATTAAAATACGTATATATTTTAAATCTGTATCCATAGACATCGTTACTTTCTAATGGTCATAATAATATCTCGGTAATGGTTCTAAAGGTTAATTTATGAAAATGCAAACCTTTTTTTGTAAAGTTGTTTATTAGGTGATTCTAGACTAGAAATAAAACATGTTTTACATTCGCAACACACACACACACCGAACACACACACACCGAACACAAACACACACACACGCACACACACACACACACTCACACACACACACGCAAGGTCACACTTCGGCTTGCTGTAAACACGCTGGGCGGTGCAGGAGGTGTGAGCCACGAGGGAGATCTGGTTCTCGTGCACTCCTGACTAAGAATCAAATAAGCCACGTCATAAAATGACTGCGGAAGATCAATTAGCGTATCAATTACAATCTACCACAAATACCCCGAGGTGAGAGAGATTGATGCCGGAGAGAGGGTTCACCCACCCGGTGGGAGGGTTCACCCACCCCGGGGAGTGTGACTCACATCCACTCCTCGTTAATGCAGGTGAAAGAATCTCGCCTCTCTAGCGGAAACTACCGCCGTCTGAATAAACAATCATATTGAGTCCAGTTCCTTCTTCGTTCCTATTAAGGATCACAACTTCAAAAAGATGTTTCGAACCACTTCCTGTTAGTTTAAACCCTGGTGGTTTAGTCTGCGTGATATACAAGGCGCCCGCGAAGGTTTCCAGTTTGCCCACTATTCAATTACCGGGGGTATGCCCGTGCTTGAGAAGACACCACCGTTTGACCCATCCGTGAGTACTGTCTGTCTACCGAGACCGGCATCTTTTAAAGCAGATGGCCTCGGTCACAAGATCAAAGGGAACGCGGCGCGTGGGCTTTATGATGAACTGGAACCGGAGGGGGCGTGCCCGACATGATTTGAGAGCGCGTGAAAGAGTGAGTGTGTGTGTGTGTGCACGCCCCAAAGTGCCAGCCCATGAAAACGGTTGGCTCTTGCGCGAGGGAATGGGGGGAAAGTTGGAATAAAATAGAATAGTCAGACGTACGTGACACTAGAATCCCAATCCCATCAGCTCGTGCACTGGAACGCAGCTAAGCATTATTCTCAATTGATTTGTTCTATTCGTTTTCATAATGGATCGGAATGAATGCACATGGCGCACCCTAACTGTTTAAACTGGAGGGGTTTTACGCAGCGTAGAATGAAGTTACCATGGAGACAGACCCAACATCCGAAATCTTGTGATACATTTTACGAACGGTATCTCCAATAGGTAACCCCAAAAATACTTTTAAAAAACCGTTTTTGTTTGGTTGTAAAACAACCGGACAAGCTTGTAATTTGAACAAAACATATTTACGCACGAGAAGAATAACTGAAGAGAGACGTTTAAAATGAGCTGCCGTGGAATGGAAAGAAAAAGGGGGACTCTAAATTCATTTCTCCGGTCCGCTATTCTGTTGGGGCTGCTTCAGATAAGCGCACTGGAAGCGCGGAGGCTGCGGGGCAGCCGGGCGCAGCCGCGTCCCGCGCAGCCGTCCCCGGCGTACCGGGACCGGGCTGATGGGGCCGAGAGCTTTCCGTTAGATTTCACGGCCGTGGAGGGAAACATGGATAACTTTATGACCCAAATTAAGAACTTGGCGCAGTCTTTGTACCCGTGCTCCGCTCAAAAGCTGGATCAAGACATGAAGCTACACTTCCTGGAGAACACGTCCGTCACGTGCAACGACGGGTCACCGGCAGGGTAAGCAGCCTCTGTGTTTCTAGATCTGGTCTACATTGTGTCTCGAGCCGAGTGTCATATAACGGCACAATCTCTTACTTTTGGACATTAAGATGGAAACCGTATTTTTTAAGATACAAGTTTTAGATTCGTGTTTCCAAACATGTTGCCATATGAGTGGTATTAATGGAAACGTACAAACAGACGTTAAGCCACGGTGTAATTTTTTTATGTATTCCTGCCCTCCTTGTCACTCCGGATGTGACCGAAATGGATCAAAGGACAGATCACAGGGCGTGCGCGGGGGCTGTGAGCGTGCGCGCGTGCTGCACGCTTGATGTGAGAAGCGAACATGCGCCTGAGCTCCCAGACCGCGAGCTGCCTTTCATCACTGGAACTTTCGACAAAAGGAATTTGCGGAGAGAGAGAGACAGAGAGAGAAAAGGGAGAAAGAGAGAGAGAGAGAGGTGTAATTTTTTTATGTATTCCTGCCCTCCTTGTCACTCCGGATGTGACCGAAATGGATCAAAGGACAGATCACAGGGCGTGCGCGGGGGCTGTGAGCGTGCGCGCGTGCTGCACGCTTGATGTGAGAAGCGAACATGCGCCTGAGCTCCCAGACCGCGAGCTGCCTTTCATCACTGGAACTTTCGACAAAAGGAATTTGCGGAGAGAGAGAGAGACAGAGAGAGAAAAGGGAGAAAGAGAGAGAGAGAGAGAGAGGGCTAAAGAGAGGGAGAGAGAAAAAGGAGAAAGAGAGACAGAGAAAACGGGAGACAGAGAGAGAGAGAGAGAGAGAGAGAGAAGAGAAGAGAAGAGAGAGGAGAGAGAGAGAGAGTAGAGAGAGAGGAGAGAGAGAGAGAGAGAGAGAAGAGAGAGAGAGAGAGAGGTCACAGCCAAGAATGTCTTTCATGTAACCTAGAGCGGCGGGAACTCAATTTATAGGCCCACTTTGATGTATATTTGTTTGTATTTATTGAAGTCCCAGGAACGTGGGAGAAACGTCTTCTCTAAATGTTCTCTCTGGTGTTGAAAGGACAGAACTGGGAAAGATGCCTATATTATGATTAGAGAGCAGAGATCTAATCATTCATTGAGAATCCATAGCCAGAGTTTGGGCGTCATTAGCACGATGATAAGCCTGAATTCAAAAGACCTTGAAATTGATGAGGTCAAGCTGGATTAAGGACAGAAGCTGTTCAGATTGATTACAGCGATGAAAGACCGGTGTGACAGTTGAAATATCCCAGGAGAGGGAGGGTCACATTCTGCCAACTGGACAGCGATCTGTTTTCATGACCGTAACAGGTGTTTCACGGAAACGGCACGGTAGCTCGTTTAAAAAAATGTGTTTTTTTTACTGTACCGCTTTTATGTGGGTTGTATGTTTGGATTGTAACGGTTGAAGGCGATTTTCACGACATTAAACAGCGGACCCGTGAAGAAAAGGAACAGGTGGCTACGAGACAAGACTTGACTTTTTTATTTTTTTTATCAAACACGTTTCCACATGTTTCAGAAGAACATCTTAGTAACATTTTAGTTCCCGCTGTATGGTTATGTCCATTTAACCCGTGGGTTGTATGATAGTCATTTGATAGTCCAAGATTTAAAGAGATAAGTGAGAGGGGAGGGATGGCGGGAAGGTGCTTCTGGTGTATCCAAGGTCACGCATCAACTGTCTAAAGATGAATTCCGTTATTTGCACGAGCAGAGGAGGGAGAGACGTTTTTAACATTCCGTTACTAATTTGCACCCGTATAATTGTAGAAACCTGAAAGAAGAGGAATTATCCTTTAACGACTTTTTAAACCAGACGAAGTCTAAGACTTATCTTTTCAAAGAAAAAAAAACACGTCCAGGGCAGACGAGTGCGGCTTAGTCGGTTGAATCCGTCGCGAACCATTGGCAATTTGTGGTTGAAGTTTAAACAACGGTTATAATTTTCCCGTTGAGATGCCAGGGAGAGCGTGCGTGCCCGCAACTGCTTTCGTTCCGCGGTTGCCAGGTTGGCTTCGTTCGTGCAGGTGTTTGAAATGTATTTTAAATGCTGGGTCTCTCTAGCTGTCTCTCTCTCTCACACACAGACACAGACACACACAACACACACACACACACACACACAGACACAGACACACACACACACACACAAGCTCTAACAAGGAGAGCATTTCCCATCTTTCAAATATCTCTTCCCTTCTTCTCTTACTCCCTACCCTCCCTCCCTCCCTCCCTCCCTCTCTATCCAGCTGCCCATGCCACACAGACAAAGTTATTTACTGTTGAGTTGAAACACATGGCTGATGCTCCCCTAATAAAGACAGAGCCTAGTTTTGAACAGGAGAGGATCACATGTGTGTGTGTGTGTGTGTGTGTACGTGTGTCTGAGTGTGTGTGTCTGAGTGTGTGTGTGTGTGTATGTGCCTGTGTGCCTGTGTGTATGTCTGTGTGTGTTTACATATCTGTATGTGTATGTGTGTGTCTGGGTGTGTGTATGTGCCTGTGTGTATGTGTGTATGTCTGTGTGTGTCTGCATATGTGTATGTGTATGTCTGGGTGTGTGTATGTGCCTGTGTGTGTCTGTGTGTGTGTCTGTATGTATGTGTGTGTCTGCATATCTGTATGTGTGTGTCTGGGTGTATGTCTGTATATGTGCCTGTGTGCGTGTGTTTGTCTGTGTGTATGTCTGTATGTGTGTGTATGTGCCTGTGTGTGTGTGTCTGTATGTGTGTCTCGTAGACTGAAGACCTTGTAGACTGAGGACCTTAAGACTAACCCATCACCACTGTGTCCTGGGTTCAAATCCCCAAACCTGACCCCTGCACTACATGTTCTCTCTCCTCTATTTCCTGTCAACTCCAGGATTCCGCTGCTCCGTAAACCAGGAAAAACAACCCTGAGAAAAAAAGAACATGTTTAATTCAAACAGGCACTGCGCTAGTCACACCGATCCTCTAAGTGCTGGTGGCTGTTGGGTCCTTTGATATAGGCGTCCAGATCAGCTTCCTGCTGGAAAAGCAAGCAGGGAGCTGGGAAAGCACGCAGGCTGTTTCCAGTCAAGATCAAAGAGTTCTGGAGCGGCCAAGCTGACTGACTGACTGACTGACTGACTGACTGACTGACTGACTGACTGACTGACTGTCTAACTGTCTGACTGACTGACTGTCTGACTGACTGACTGACTATCTGACTGACTGACTGACTGTCTGACTGACTGACTGTCTGACTGACTGACTGTCTGACTATCTGACTGACTGACTGACTGACTGACTGACTGACTGTCTGACTATCTGACTGACTGACTGACTGACTGACTGACTGTCTGACTATCTCACTGACTGACTGACTGACTGACTGACTGACTGACTGACTGACTGACTGTCTGACTGACTGACTGTCTGACTATCTGACTGACTGACTGTCTGACTGACTGACTGACTGACTGACTGACTGTCTGTCTGACTGAGTGTGTGTGTGTGTGTGTGTGTGGTGGGGTGTGTGTGTAATGTGTGTATGTGTATGGTGTCTGTGTGTGTCTGTGTGGTGTAGAATGTGTGTGGTGTAGTATGTGTGTTTGTGTGGTGTATGTCTGTGTGTCTGTGGTGTGTGTATGTGTCTCTCTGTGTGTGGTGTGTGTATTAGTGTGTGTGTATGTGTGTGGTTACTTGTCTTTGTGTAGACGTGTCTAGATGTGTGTGCGTACGGTTATGTGAGCGAGCAGCAACACCAGTTGTTGACATGAGAGAGCGGAGTTGTAGCCAACACAACTGTTTCCAGTTCAGTGGTCCTAGTTTGTTTTTACAATCTCATTAAAATAGATGTTCTCTGTTCCAACGTAAACCTGCAGAAAACCTTTTCACCTTTTTAAAAGGACAACAAGCTTCTCTCTCTGTTATCTTCTCTACTCCACTCTCTTCCTCTCTTCGTCCTTCAGCCACGCATCTTTTCTAATGTCAATCTCATTGCATGGCTTAACTTGTTGTCGTCTCTCGTGTACACACATCCATACCTACACTCTCTGTCGCTTGCAACAGTGTGTGTGTGTGTGTGTGTGTGTGTGTGTGTGTGTGTGTGTGTGCTAAAGGCTACTACCTGAGGGAGTCTAGAGGCAGTAAGAGATGGCTGGTGTTCCTGGAGGGTAGGTGTGCAGCACAGCACAACAGACACCATACACACTCTCGTGTTTCTCTCACACAGCTACACACAGCATCGCACTCTCTCGACATCTCATCTTTTCTCAGCACGCGCACAAACCACAACGAAGCACACAACACAGGTCACAGCGTAGATACACCCTACCACTACAGCAGACCACCACACTCTCTCTGCACACCACACAGTGAGTCTCACATCAAGAATAAAAAGTAAACATCAGACTATATATATACGCTACTTTAATCACAGCTCCTTCCAGCACAGCGGACAAATTGTGTGTTTTGTTTTGTGGTGTTGGTTGTTTGTGGTTTGATGTTTGTGTTGCAGGTGGGTGGTACTCGCTTAACAAGCAGACATGTGAGCAGGTGCGCTATGAAACCAATGAGAAGTGCTCTCAATGAGCTGCCACCAAAGTGGTCGCAGACCGAAGAACAGGTGAGACTGAGCACACACCTCAACACACACACCCACTCACACACACACTCATTCTCTCACTCACACTCTCACACTCACGCACTCACATGCACACTTACACAGACACTCACACACAATCACACACACACACACTTTTGTGACTTCGTCTCACCACACTGCACACTCACACACGTCAACTCACACACTCACACAACTCAACTATCACTCACACAACACATTCACACACACGACACATCACACACACACTCTACAGCACTCACTCACACACTCAGCTACACACACATACACACACAAAAAAAAACACACACACACACAGACACACACACACGCAGCTGACACTGCACACACACACACAGTTCTCAGAGCACTCACAGTACGCACACACTCCACACTCACTCTTACACACTCACACGAACACATACACACAAACACACCACACACACAGCACACGACACACACACGCACACACTCACACACACATTCTGCACACTCCACGACACTCACACCACAATGTCTTTTTCTCTCTCTCTCTCCTCTTTTCTCTGCTATCTGCTCACTCTTGGCGTCCTCCTTCCCGGCTCGTTATTCGCCCGCCTCTTTCCTCTTCGGCGGCCCTCCATCCCTCTTTCTCTCTGTAGGTACAGGGATCCTCTCCTCTCTGCCAGAGGAGAATCCCCATTGGTGGAATGCCAACATGGTGTAAGAGCATCCTTGTCTCTGTGTGTGTAGGGGTGTTAGGGGGTGTTAGAGGGTGTCAGGGGGTGTTAGGGGGTGTCAGGGGGTGTTAGGGGGTGTCAGGGGGTGTCAGGGGGTGTTAGGGGGTGGGGGTGTTAGAGGGTGGGGGTGTTAGGGGGTGGGGGTGTGTGTGTGCGCGTGCGTACGTGTAACTGTATCTCTGTGCTCCAGGTTAATCCCTTATTGCTCTAGTGATGTCTGGAGTGGAGCCACACCCAAAACAGACCAGAGTAAGTGAACACAGATCAATTGATCCAATCTCCTGTGAATGAGATTCATGATCTTCTCTGGTCCAACAGTTTTGACAGTGAACGTTTTGTACCTGTGTGTGTGTTTGTGTGTGTGTGTGAGTGTGTGTGTGTCTGTGTGTCTGTGTCTGTGTGTTTCTCTGTTTCTGGTGTGTGTGCTATATATTGTGTGGATGTGTGCTGTGTGGGTGCTCTTGTGTTTAGATATGTGTGTGTGTGTGTGTGTGTGCAAGGGGTCAGATGCCTTTGGGCATGGGGGTCTGGTGATTCATCCAGTGAGGTGGGTGAACACAGGCTGCTGACTCGAAGGTCTGGCGAAAGCCAAAGGGGTCTTTCTGCTGCTGGGGCAGGCTAGGGGTGGTGTGGTGTTGTGTGGTGGTTTTGTGTGGTGTTGTGTGGTGTGTGTGTAGTGTGGTGTGGTGTGGTGAGGAGGTTTTGTGTGCGCAGTGTGTAGTTGTGTGTGTTGGTAGTGTGTTGGTAGTGTGCTGGTGTGTGTGCTGTGGGGACACAGTGGGTGTGTGTGTGTAGGGGTGGGGGTGTGTGACTACGGTGTGTGTGTGTAGCTGGTGTGTGTGTGTGAGAAAAAAAATAACAACAAGGGGGGTGGGGGAGAGGGGAGGGTGTGTGTGTGTATATGGGGTGTGTGTGGTGGTGGGTTCTAGGGTGTGTAGGGTTGTGTGTGTGTAGGGGTGTGTGTTTGCGTGCAGGGGTGTGTTTGCGTGTAGGGGTTTGTGTGTGTAGAGGTGGGTGTGTGTGGGTTTCTGTGGGGATACAAATGAAAATGTTTTCCTCCTGTCTGGTGTAGTGGCTCACCTGTTCTGGGTGTGTCCTCGCACGGGTGTCTGTGTAGTCTCACCTGTCTGGTGTAGTTACCTGTCTGGTGTAGTCCTCACCTGTCTGGTGTAGTCCTCACCTGTCTGGTGTAGTCCTCACCTGTCTGGTGTAGTTACCTGTCTGGTGTAGTCCTCACCTGTCTGGTGTAGTTACCTGTCTGGTGTAGTTACCTGTCTGGTGTAGTTACCTGTCTGGTGTAGTTACCTGTCTGGTGTAGTTACCTGTCTGGTGTAGTTACCTGTCTGGTGTAGTTACCTGTCTGGTGTAGTCCTCACCTGTCTGGTGTAGTCACCTGTCTGGTGTAGTTACCTGTCTGGTGTAGTTACCTGTCTGGTGTAGTTACCTGTCTGGTGTAGTTACCTGTCTGGTGTAGTCACCTGTCTGGTGTAGTTACC
The DNA here is from genome assembly GCA_036571765.1 of Plecoglossus altivelis. Taxonomy (NCBI): domain Eukaryota; kingdom Metazoa; phylum Chordata; class Actinopteri; order Osmeriformes; family Plecoglossidae; genus Plecoglossus; species Plecoglossus altivelis. Next base: position 373,902 of record BROE01000002.1, read on the forward strand.
TGTCTGGTGTAGTTACCTGTCTGGTGTAGTCACCTGTCTGGTGTAGTTACCTGTCTGGTGTAGTTACCTGTCTGGTGTAGTTACCTGTCTGGTGTAGTCCTCACCTGTCTGTCCTTCCATCCAGTGCGGGCGGCACTGGGGTGCTGCTTAACGTGGACCGCGTGGCTGAACAGCTGCTGCTACAGGGTTTCCAAGGCGTGAAGGTCAGGGGCCTGGTGGACTCAGGATGGTTCCTGGACAACAAACCCTACAGGAAGACAGCCTGCCTGGATACTCTGAGCTGTGCCCCTGCAGAGGCTGTGGAGAGGGGGATCAGGTGAGGGAGGGGAGGAGGAGGGAGGGGAAGGAGGACAAGAGGGGTAGGCAGGAGGGTGAGGGGAGGGAAAGAGGGAGGGGGCAAAGGAGGGACGGGAGTGGGGAGGGTGGAAGGAGGAGGATTCTCTAAATGAGGAGAGTGGTGGAGGAAGGTGGAGGTGGAGGGAGGAGGGGAAGGGAGGAGTGGAGGGAGGGAAAGCTGAAGTGGCTGGGTCAGGGGTGAGTTCGGTGAGGAGGAGGAGGCAGGTGGAGGGGGCAGAAGAGCACGGGAGGTGTGAGGGAGGGAGGATGAGAGGTGGAGGGAGGGAGGGGAGGGCGAAGGAGAGAGAGAAAGTGATGTCTAAACGGAGGGGGGAGGGAGATGGTTAGGAAGAAAAAGCGATGATATAGGTGAATGGTGTTGGGGTAATGATCGCTACGCACGGTGGCCGGTTGGTTTCCTGTGCGATGGGTAGACTGGGCTCGGGTGGTTGGGGGAGGGGGTGGTGGTTGGGTAGGATATCTAGCTTGTCGGCCTGTGTTTCCGTCCTCGGGTGGTGCAGCGTTACCTGTCAGTGTGTGTGTGTGGGGCTGTGGGGGGCTGTGGGGGGGCGCCGTCTTGGTGACGCTCTGGGCGGCGGTCGGGGCTGGCTGGGAGACGCGGCCGGGAGGGGTGGTGCTTGGATAATATCTGACTTGGGTGCGCTGTTTTCTGTGCAGGTAAGCTGGGGAGGGGTGTGCCTGAGCCTGCGGAGGGAGAAATCCACAGGGGGAGGAAGGAGTGGAAGCTGGGCTTCTTTGGATATAAGGTTGTTCGCCCAGCATCAGAGTTAAGGGACGAGGGTGTGCGTGTGTGTTGTGTGTGTGTGCTGCCACATCTGGGAGGGCTGCATGTTTGGTTGTGGCGTTGTGGGTGTGATGTGTGGTTGGCCGAGGCTGGCGGATGACTTTGTCTTGTGTCGTGTGTGGAGGTGTCGTGTGGTGTTGGTGTGTCCCATGGACCTAGGGGAATAGGTTTGCAATAGTGGCTTTGGTGTCTGTGCTGTGTGGTGTGTTGGGTCCTGCGTCCCAGGAGCGCCGTGACGCGAGTCCTACCGGAGTGTGTGTGTGTGTCGCCACATCTTTGGCTTGGGTTGTGTGTGTATGTGTGGGTGTGCTGTGTGTGTGTTCTGGGCCCAGTCCTCTCGGCGTGGGTGTGTGTGGTCCAGACTGGCTGGGCGGCGAGCGCTCTCGGAGTGTGTGTGTGTGTCCACATCTGGCTTGTGTGTGTGTGTTGTGTGTGTGTGTCTCGCCAGCACGTCTCGGAGTGTGTGTGTCTCGGTGTGTTCGACATCTGGCTTCTTGTGTGTGTTGTGTGTGGTGTGGTGTAGTGTTGTGTCCAGGAGTAGTGTTGTGTCCAGGTGTAGTGTGTGTGTGTGTCCACATCTGGCTTGTGTGTGTGTGTGTCGCTCCCTCAGCAGTGGTCTGAGCACAGTGGTGTGTGTGTGTGTGTCTGTGTGTGTCTGTGTGTGTTCTGTTGTTTGTGGTGTGTGGTCTGTGTGTGTGTCTGTGTGTCTTGTCTGTCTGTTGTGTCGTGTGTGTGGTGTGTTTCCCGAGCATGTCGTCGGCAGCTGTGTTGTGTGGTGTGTCTGCTGTGTGTGTGTTTTCTGTGAGTGTGTTTTCTGTGAGTGTGTTTTCTGTGAGTGTGTTTTCTGTGAGTGTGTGAGTGTACTGTGTGTGTGTTCAGGTCCAGTGTTCCTGGTCCAGTGGCTGTTTGATGAGGCTCAGCTGCTAGTGGATAATGTTCAGCTGGCAGGGCGCCCTCTGCTGGACGAGCCAAGTGGAGAATACAATCGCAGAGACGGGCTGAGGGTGGGGACAAGCCAGCTACCTGTAAACGACAACTCTACACTGCGGAAACGCTGCCGTGAGACACACACACAGACACACACACACAGACACACAGACACACTCTAACACACACACAGACACACAGACACACTCTAAGACACACACAGACAGGTCAGGCACACAGCAGACACCGACAACTCAAACACCGTACACTCTCCATCACAAGACACACAGGCTACAAGGCTTTGGTTTGTGTTCGGGGACCAGCTCTACGACCTAGTGGCACAAGAGCACCACACCACAGTAGCAGGCACACAGACGTGTATTAAAGTGTATTGGTGTTTATTTATCCACAGGGCCATGTTTGTTCCTGCCTGTTTGTCTCATGAGACCATCACCAGGAGGTTAGTCTTGTTCATCTGTTTATGACCTCACAGCAGCATTATGACATCACGCAGAAGCGTTATGACCACACAGCAGCATTATGACATCACACAGCAGCATTATGACCACACAGCAGCATTATGACATCACACAGCAGCATTATGACATCACACAGCAGTATTATTACATCACACAGCAGCATTATGACCACACAGCAGCATTATGACCACACAGCAGCATTATGACCACACAGCAGCATTGTGACATCATTCCAACTCCATCTCTGCAGTCATTGGCTGGACATCCATGTCCAAGGCACCTCCCTTCCCAGAGCCCTCCTCTGCTGGGAACGCAGTCTCCACAGCAACGCCCGTGGCAACGGCAGCCACAGCAACCACCATCACCACCACCACCAAAAACACTCCCAGGCCCCGCCCCAAAAGGGCTGTCCCATGCATTTGATTGACAGCTGCCCCTGGCCCCAGTGCAACCCCACCTGCCCCTCCATCAGGGACCAGCTGACAGGACAGGAAGTGAGCGTGATGCAGTTCCTGAAACACCTGGGCTTCGACGTGCAGAAGATGGCACAGCAGCAGGGCCTGGAGCCAGGGACGCTACTGGGCATGCTCAATAACGGCAACTAGAGAGGGGGGTGGGGCAGGAAGAGGGGGGAGGCGGGGGGGGGCGACAAGTTGGAGTGCTGCAGTAGTCGTTGTTATTGAGCAGAGTTCCGAGCAGTGGAACTGGAAGATTTGGAACTTGGAATGTTAAAGGCAAGTTTGGAATGTTTAGAGTCAACGAACCAGAGCAGATAAACAAAGTGGAACCACAGAACTCTAGAACTCTAAACAGTGAAAACCAACACCGACATGAATCAAAACCAATCCATGTTTTCAAACAGACTGAACGCACACGACTCAGTGTGAAGTTCTGCCCCAGAATTCTCCAGGATCAACAGAAGACGTTACTATACATATATAGTAATATATATTATAAGCTTTTCTGGGTTTTTTTTCTTGTTTTTGGTTGAGTAAACTGAGTATATTGTTTAGAACTTTATAACTTTAGACTTTTCAGGTAGATGGGCTAGTTTACACCTGAGGAACAGAAGATGTACATTTAGGAACATGTAACTTTCTCCAAGAACATCTACAGAAATACAGATACCTAATATAAGGTATATTATACATAAACAACACTCAATGATAAATAACAACATTGTCTAAATGTGTGACTTCAAAACTCAAAACTCAGTAACTGAGTTCTCAACTAAGCAAAAGAGAGACAAACAGTGACAGTGTGATGAAAAGAGATGGAAAGGGAGAGATTCATCAAACAGAGCGAAATCTTCTGGCAACTCAAGAGAGTTACAATCTTCAGAATGGAGTTGGTTTTGGTAACTATGTCAAATGTAAATGTTCCGTTTGTGTCGGTGTTCTGATTCCGAATTCCGTTCCGATGTAACTATGGAAACGCATCGATTTTTTTCCCCTGTCATCATTTAAGGGTGTAAGAGATTATGTTGTCAACACAAGCATCGTAAATAACTACCACAAACCTACTGAGGAGGGATCAAACATATTTTATTAAAAGTTACTGTGTGTGAAAATACACAGACACCACATGAAAAAATACATGTTAAATATTAAAACAAAAAAGCCAAAGACTATTTTAATAACTTCCTGTTCCAGTGGTCAGATATGAGATCATTTCCAGTATACACTAACCAATCAGATTCTTCTATGTTAAAAGGTACATTGGCACCACAGCAACAGTAGAGATGAACTAAAGACCCTGATGAAATCACCACTTTCTAAACAAACAAACAAACAAACAAACATTAAAAAAAGTATTTGTATTAAAAACAGGCCTCTCACTTTGTTCACAGTATAAAAGTGTATTAAGAATAATCCCAGAAGAAACTGGCTTGTACAGTCTGAGGTGAAAACACCATCCTCTTCATCTGGATTCCAACAAGAGCAAATCAAAATAAAGATGACTTTTTTTGTCTCTTAATTAAAAAAGGCAGCAGTTTCGAGGGGTTCCAGTTCCTCTCCCACGTGTCCAGAGACTAAACTGTCCGCTAGCAGAGTCATCTAGTCACATCCTGTTCATGCTGTGACTCCTTCGGACACAGACAAGCCTCTTGTGTACAACCCTACAACTACCTCGATCCAGTGTTATTGTCCTATTCAGAGTATGTAGTCTGGTCCAGTGAGTCAAAACAGTCTGGCCAAGCGAGTCAGAACAGCCTGGCTAAGTCAGTCAAAACAGTCTGGGCCAGCGAGTCAGAACAGTCTGGTCCAGTGAGTCAGAACAGTCTGGTCCAGTCAGTCAGAACAGTCTGGTCAAGCGAATCAGAACAGTCTGGTCCAGTCAGTCAGAACAGTCTGGCCAAGCGAATCAGAACAGTCTGGTCCAGTCAGTCAGAACAGTCTGGTCCAGTCAGTCAGAACAGTCTGGTCCAGTGAGTCAGAAGACTTCTTCCTCCAGGTCAACAGCTGGAGTCCTGGAGAGGGTGGGATAGAATGTGAGGGGGAGAATGAAATAACATGAGATGGGACCGATGAGATACACAGTATATACACACAGTCCGCACACACACAGTACACACACACACAGTACACACACAGTCCACACACACACACACACCTGACTGGTGAGTCTTTGAGCAGAGCGGGGCCGTTTCTGCTCATGGACGGTCTGAAGGCGAGTGATAAGGAACTTCTTATCCTCACCTTCCTGGAGAGAGAGAGGGAGGGGGGGAGAGAAAGTGGGGGAGAGAGGAGAGAGAGTGGGGAGAGAGTGAAGAGACCTGCATTACCCTCACAGAATCATGAAATTGCTGTTCTAGAGTGTTGTGGAGTGTTCTAGAATGTTGTGGAGTGTTCTAGAATGTTGTGGAGTGTTCTAGAGTGTTGTGGAGTGTTCTAGAATGTTGTGGAATGTTCTAGATTGTTGTGGAGTGTTCTAGAGTGTTGTGGAGTGTTCTAGAATGTTGTGGAGTGTTCTAGAGTGTTGTGGAGTGTTCTAGAGTGTTGTGGAGTGTTCTAGAATGTTGTGGAGTGTTCCGGAGTGTTGCAGGAGGTGTTTGTGCGTCCTACGTTTTCTATCTGCTCCTGCAGCAGGCTGATGATCTTCC
>BROE01000002.1:384551-385774 GCA_036571765.1 Plecoglossus altivelis
AACAATCACAAACACAAACAAACACAAACCAATCCACAAACACCAAAACAAACACAAACAAAACACAAACACAAACAAACCTGTAGACGAGGATGATGCAGGTGATGAAGAAGGCCATCCCGATGGTGAAGAAGTAGGCCAGGGGCATGTTGTAGGACAGAGGAGAACAAGAGGCTGCAGCAGAGCTGTTCAAGCTCTCACAGCTCTTGTACAGGGTGAAGTTACTGTAGTAGCCATAGTACAGCACCGAATCAGAGAAGTAGCCCTGAGGAGCGAAAGGAGAGGGAGGCGAGGAGGAGAGAGGAGGAGGGAGAGAGAGAAAGAGGAAGAGAGGGAGGGTGGGAGGAAAAGACGAGGGAGGAGAGGAGGAGGAGAGAGTGACGAGGAGAAGGAGGAGGGAGGGAAGAGGGAGAGAGAGAGGGAAGGAGGAGGGAGGGAGGGAGAGGAGAAGAAAGGGAGGAGAGGAGGAAAGAGGAAGGAGAGGGAAGGAGGAGAGAGAGGTGGGAGGAGAGAGAGAAAGACGGAAGGAAGGATGTGGGAGAGAGAGAAATAGGAGAGAGGGAGAAGAGAAAGGGAAGGAGGTGGGACGAGAGTGGAGAAAGACGAGGGAGGCGAGAGAAAGAGAGTGAGGGTGAGAAAGACAGAGGAAGGAAGAAGAGTGAGATGAGAAGCAGGGAGGGAAGAAGAGGGAGAGAGAGAGATAGAGGAGGAGAGAGGAAGGAGAGAGAGAAAGAGGGAGAAACGAAGAGAAAGTGAACATCATCACACCACATCCACCCTCTTCCCCTCTTCTCGCCCCCATGTGTGGTAGTCTGGGCCTCACCCTCCGGTTGAACTGAAGAGCTCCAGCCCCAGAACGTGTTGCCACTCCCGGGGAGGAGCCGGGCCACAGCCTGGGCGAACACCAGGAACAGCCCGTCACCAGGAATACAGGAAGCAGTTGAAAACAGCAAGGTCTTCAGAACAGGAAGTAGACCACACGCCATGCCAAAGCGTCGCCTCACTCTCTTCAGCGCCCACCTGCCACAGTGAGGGACTGCAGAAGCAGACAACTGTACCAGCCCGTCCATGCTGGAGGAGGGATGGGGGGGGTAAGGTTGTGTGTTTGTGTGTAATGTGTGTGTGTAAGTGTGTGTGTTGTGTGTGTAAAGTGGGTGTGTGCGTGTAAGTGTGTGTGTGTGTAAAAAGTTGTGTTGCATGTGTTATGTGTGTGATCTCTCTCC
>BROE01000002.1:418308-437878 GCA_036571765.1 Plecoglossus altivelis
GTGTGTGTGAGTGTCTGTGGGAGTGTGTGTGGTGTGTGTGTGAGTGTGTGTGTGTCTGTGTGGTGGGTGATGTGTTGTGAGTTTGTGAGTGTGTGTGTGTGGTGAGTGTGTGTGTGGGTTGTAAAGTGTGAGTGTGTGTGTTGATGTGAGTGGTGTGTGTGTGTGTGTGGGTGTGGCATTGACCTTGGTGTGTGTGTGTGTGTGTGAGTGGTGTGTAGTCGTTGGTGTGAGTTTTTGTGGAGAGTGGTGTGAATGTGTGTGCGTGTGTGTTTGTGTGTGGGAGCGTCCGGTGGTGTGTGGGAGTGTGTGTCTGGTAGAGTGTTGTGTGGGAGTGTGTGTGTGTGGGAGTATGATGTGTGTGGATGTGTGTGTGGGAGTGGGTGTTTGTGGGAGGGTGTGTGTGTGTTGTGGAGTGTGTGTGTGCTGTGTGTGTGTTGGTGTGTGTGTGTATAAGGATGCCTGTGTTGGTTTTGATCATGTCAGACGAGTCGTCTGCTTCTTGTCTGTGTATCTATTCTTGTTCCACCTGTAAACACTTTATAATCCCTGACCTTCACTTCCCTGCCACACACACACACACACACACAGACACACACACACACAACCACCACACATCTACACACACGTCACAACACACACACACACATCACACACATCACTCGAACACCACACACACAACAACTCACTCACACCACCACACACACACTCACACACACACACACTCTCACTAACACACACAGCACTACCACTCCACACACACACACCACTTCGACACACGCTAGCACACTCAAGCGCACACACACACAGTCCCCGTGGACGGCCCTGTAATGATACAGAACGAATACGACGTGGGAGAGAACTTCGCCGTGGTCGGCTTGACGTTCTCCTGCTCTGCCGCCCGCGGAACCTTCCCGCGTTACCGCTGGTTCCTCAACGGAACCCTTCTAGAAGGCATGGGGGCCTTTTACTGGGTGGTCCACCAGCCCCCGGAACGTTCCATTTTGCTGCTGTCGGTGGGGGTTTGGAGCGCTGGAACGTACCACTGTGACGTGGCGGACAGCTTCGATAACAGCACAGTTATCAGGAGCACAGGACGCTACATCGATAAGGAAGGTGGGTCACATGACCTCTCTCTGCTGCCTCGACTCTGTGACCTGTGACCTTTCTACGACCTCTTCATGACCTCTGTTCACGTGAGGCGTGAGAGGTTGGAATCTTATCTGTCATCTGTTATTCACTCCTCCCCTCCTCCTCCCCCTTCTCCCCCCCTCCTCCCTCCTCCCTCTGCTATCACTACTCCCCTCCCTCTTCCCCCTCTCCTCTCTCCCCTCTCCTCTCCTCCCTCCCCTCTCATTCCTCCCCCTCTCCTCCTTCCTCCCTCTTCCTCCCCGCCCCCCTCTCACTCCCTCCCCTCTCCTCTCCTCCTCCCCCTCTCCTCTCCTCCTCCCCCTCTCCTTCCTCCTCCCTCCATCCTCTCTCCTCCCCCCTCCTCCCCCTCCTCCCTCCCCCCCTCTCCTCAGTACTGAACCACCTCCCCACCTCTGTGGTGGCTGTAGTCTTCGGGTGTTTCCTCTTCCTGGTTACCTTGGTGACGGCCTTCTGCTGCATCGGGCTGATGCACAGTGAGTTAACCTCTGACCTTTCTTCCTTTAACCTTTGAGGCTTGTTCTCAAGTTCTACTTGCTTATCTGTTTATCTTGTTTATTTGTTTACATCCCCCCTCCCTCTCTCTCTCTCTCTCTCTTTCTCTCTCTCTCTCTTTTCTCTCTCTCTCTCTCCTTCTCTCTCTCTCTTTCTTTCTCTCCCTCTTTCTCTCTCTCTTTCTCTCTCTCTTTCTCTCTCTCTTTTCTCTCTCTCTCTCTCTCTCCTTCTCTCTCTTTCTTTCTTTCTCTCCCTCTTTCTCTCTCTCTTTCTCTTCTCTCTTTCTCTCTCTCTCTCTTTCTCTCTCTCTTTCTCTCTCTCTCTCTTTCTCTTTCTCTTTCTCTCTCTCTCTCTCTCTCTCTCTCTCTCTCTCTGTCCCTTTCATGCACACCTCGTGATCTCTGTGTCCATGCTTCTCCCAGGACAGGCACCGTATGGTGAGAAGTCACTGTAAGTCATGTACCTCAGTATGTACCTCTGTATCTCAGTTCTCTGTTCAGGATGCTAATGCCACTCAGGTTCTGTTCAACAGCCTTGTACTACTGTCTGTTACGATCAACCCTTTTCCAGATGCCTCCATTTCAGCAGCCAGAAACACGTTACCACAGCTAACTTAGGATGACTCCCTCTCTTTTTCTCTGTCCCTCTTTGACTCTCTCGCTCTCTCTTTGACTCTCTCTGTCTTTCTCTGTCTCTCTACCTCTCTCTCTCTACCTCTCTCTCTCTTTCTCTCTACCTCTCTCTCCCTCTTTCTCTGTCTCTACATCTCTCTCTCTCTCTCTGTCTCTCTACCTCTCTCTCTCTGTGTCTCTCTACCTCTCTCTCTCTCTCCTTCCCGATCGCTCAGGCTGGATCTAGAGATGACAGGCTTGTCTGTCCTGTATGCTTTCAACGACGAGCAGTTGGTGAGTCGGCCATCTTGTTTTTCCGGGATGAATCTCTTCCACCACCAGAAACTATGAGTTTAATCCACTTGGCCAGATATTCAGTATGTGTTTAATGTCGTCAGGTTAAGGAAGATTATGAAGAGGATGAAGATGTTGTGAAAGCAGCCAGATTCAATGGTTCTGATCAGGTAGGAGTGGAAACGCTTTCGTTTTAGGGGTCTGTTTTAATCGGTGGGTGTTTGTGTCCATCATCGATCTCTCATTATATTCAGTCTCTGTTTTCTTCGCCTGTGTGTGTGTTTCACCGGTCGTCTCCCTGCAGGGCTCTGTGGAGTCTGAGGACCAGTGGGACCGCATCAGTCAGACTCTGAGGGGGAAGGGTCTGGAGGAGGAGAAGGAGGAGGAGGAGAGGGAGGAGGAGGAGGAGAGGGAGGGATGCGATAGGAGGAGGTGGGGAGGTGGGAGGACAGAGGTAGAGGAGGGGGCCGGAATGGAGGTGGAGGAGGTGGAGGAGGAGAGGGAGGAGGAAGAGGTGGAGGAAGAGGTAGAGGAGGGGGAGGAAGAGGTAGAGGAGAGGGAGGAGGTGGAGGAGGTGGAGGAAGAGGTAGAGGAGGGGGAGGAAGAGGTAGAGGAGAAGGAGGAGGTGGAGGAGGTGGAGCGAGGAGGAGGGCAGGTGTGGCTGTAGGAAGAGGTCGGAGGGAAAGGTAAGAGGACGAGGGGAGGAGAGACCGGTAGAGGAGACGTGAGGAAGAGCGAGAAGAGTGGGAGGAAGAGGTAGAGGAGAGGGAGAAGGGTCGTAAAGGAGAGAGAGGGAGGAGGTGGAGGAGGGAGGAGCAAGCGGAAGGAAGCAAAAGACTTTCATTGTTGTTATTGTGAGGATGACTGAAGAGGAGATGGGAGGCAGGAGGAGGAAAAGACTCGGCAAGGAGAAGAAGGAGAGGGAGGAAGGGAGGAGGAGAAAGGGAGAGGGAGAGCAGAGAGAGCAGGAGGAACAGGGAGAGCAGGAGGAACAGGGAGAACAGGGTGAATGAGGAACAGGGAGGAACACAATTAACAGGGAGGAACAGGAGGAGCAGGAGGAGCCAGTCCAAGATGGAGGTAGCAGTGAGGATGGAGCAGCATGGAGGGAGGAGCGCAGGAGAGCAGCTAGGAGGAAGGAGCGAGCAGGAGGAGGAGCAGCAGGAGGAGGAGCAGGAGGAGCAGCAGGAGGAGCAGGAGAAGGAGCAGGAGGAGCAGCAGGAGGAGGAGCAGCAGGAGGAGCAGGAGAAGGAGCAGGAGGAGGAGCAGGAGGAGCAGGAGGAGCAGGAAGATGACCTCTGAGAGAAAAGGCTGCTGCGCTACAATGGCATTTATACAGTTCCACAATTTCGTGATGTTGAATAAAATTTAATGTATTCACAAATAATCTATCTGGTGTATTCTTAACCATACGCGGCTGTCAAAAAGAAATATATAATTAATGTATTTGTTTTAACGACGTTCATTTCGATGATTTATAATCAAGATACTGTACACTTGATTTAATATCCGAGACACGCCGGAGGCAGAAGACTCTTTCAGAGAGCCTGCAGCGAGACCACGAACCACAATCATACACCAAAACAAACAAACCCAAGCGAAACTGCGCATGGGGACGAATTCTCCGAAGTGGGTGGCGCTCCTTTCACTTTCAGGAAGTAGGGCAGTGTGGAAAAAAAGTACTTGTTTGCTAACTGTCAACTTGGTCAAGTCACAGAGAAGATCGCAGCCAACGGTAGTCTTGTGACCGACTCCGCGGGACAGAGCAAACTATATTAGCAGGTTTAACATGGAGGAGACCGGCGCGGCGCGTGCCTACGGAGCTTCGCTTGCAGGAGGCGGATTCGACTTTCAGAAGTTTGTCAGACAACCGCAGACCATCGTTCGCTTTCTGAGTTGGGTAAGTGGGCGATGCTGTTTGACTTTGTTACTTATTGACCAGATTTTGGTCGTTTAAAGGTGAGCGAGAACATCCGCGTGCGAACAGGTGGCCGCTTTTACAACCGTACATTGAAGTAACCGTGCACAAAATAAACATATAGGCCTATTTGTACATGTGTCGCCTGCAAACTCAAAAAATGTGTCTATTTATTTTTTAAATAACCAAGCATAGACTAAAACTTAAAACATTGAAACTTCGGAAGTTAACAGCCAGTTTGTTGTTGTTGACAGTTGAGGTTCCGTCGCGAGCGTTAGGTTTCTGGAACAGCTGGTGTCATGACACAGCACTGCACAGCTGCTGCCGCTAGTAGTGGGCATCCGCGTGGGGACAACAACCGCGTGCACTGTCGCAACGGCGATGGCTTCGTCACAGACAACAGCGCGCTCTTGACAGCGAATAGGCCCACTGACCAACATGATGAACACTAGTCAGACGTGGACTGAAGTTTGCCGTTAAAACACTCACAAAACGGCCGATGAACACAACAGTTCGTCAAGTATGGAGATCGGAGGATATACGATTTTCTATTTTATTCGGATTCTGACGTGAAGCTAAATAGACAACCTAATATATACCAAAGGGTCCGTCTACGAGCTACACACATAGATAGGCCATACACCACGGTCTATATAGTTAAAGTCCCTCTCTATAATCTTTGTAGAATCGCTTCTAACCAACCATGTCTCAGGGCAGTCGATGAACAAAGGGCATCGTTGATTGAGCGCTATCTTTGCGGTGCACCATAACGCAACATGAGATTGTTCTGTAATCAGCGGCCATGTTGCTATGTGATCTCATCAAGAAGGAGGCGGAGAAATGGAGAGTTTGAAAGGGGGTTTTCCATGCTAATGACTAGTCTTGTTTAAATTCCCCTTTATTTGGTTTGGTTTGATCATGCTGAAGTTTCAACTCATGATGAGAGAGAGAGAGGGAGAGGTAGGGAGAGGTAGGGAGAGAGAGCGAGAGAGCGAGAGAGAGAGAGAGAGAGAGAGAGAGAGAGAGAGAGAGAGAGATATGGCTGTGTGACTGAGAAAGGAAGCTCTTGTCTGTCACTTGTCACTAGGCAGACCAACGCTGCCAATTGAATTTTCGAACTGTTGGTGTTCTACGATGTCAATTCCATCTTGAGGTGTCCACACACACCTTCGATATTTCCCTTGTTAGCTACTGTGAGTGTGTGAGTGTGTACTAGTGCGTGTGTGTGTGTGTGTGTGTGTCAGGGTAATACGCCTGCTCAGTGTAACAGCAGGTAAATATGACAGGAGAGGACAGAATGTGCCATCTGCTGACAAGAGCCTCCCCTTCCTCCCCCTCGCCTCCCCTCCCTCCCCCCTCCCTCCCCCTTCCTCCCCAGTTGGTGACTGTGTCTGTGGCACCATAAACAGGGGCTGGTGGGGGGATTAAGATGACCCCCCCTCTTGCCCCATCAAACACACACACACACACACACAGAGACGGACACACACACACAGACGGACACACACACACACACACAGACAGATAGAGTTCTCGTGTGACATGGTGTAGGGTGAAGTCACAGACACACAGACAGACAGACAGACAGACACACAGACACAGACAGACAGACAGACGCACACACAGACAGACGCACACACAGACACACAGACACACAGACAGACACACACAGACACACAGACAGACACACACACACAGACACACACACACACAGACAGACAGACACACACACACAGACACACAGACAGACAGAGTTCTGGTGTGACATGGTGTATGGTGAAGTCACAGACACAGACACACAGACACACAGACACACAGACACACAGACACACAGACACAGACAGAGTTCTGGTGTGACATGGTGTATGGTGAAGTCTACAGGCCAGGTCATTATCAGCTTGTTCCTCTGTGCCCAGACTGTGGCCCTCACACTGCCAAACTGGTGCTGGATTCACCCTCTTTGTTAAAAAAAGGACCCTGTACAATACCTCTCTGTGTCTCGCTCTCTCTCCCATTATCGTACACACACACACACCGCGCACACACACACACACACAGACACACACACACACACCGCACACACACACCGACACACACACAGACACACACTCACACACCGCACACACACACACACACACAGACACACACACACACAGACACACACACACACACACCACAGACACACAGACACACACACAGGCACACACACAGGCACACACACACACAACTCTCGCTCTCACGTCTCTGAGAGTTTGTTTGTGGTTTGGAAGTTCCCTGACATCTCTCTCTCTCTCTCTCTCTCTTTCCATTCTCATTGACTGTCTTTCTCTCTCTCTCTGTGCCTGGTGGCATGGGTGGTCACATGACTCAGATGCTGGTCACATGACGCAGCACCCTAATGACAGTGCAGACTGCAGACACAGGGCAGATACAGCTGCCAGCTCCGGTTCCACTCATCTTCTCTGCTGCAGATTAGCTGTACTGCATCATCACACAGTACCGCCAATCTGCTCGATTACTTCATCTGTGCTTGATTGAGCATGCCTGGTACAGAGAATCTGATTGGTTCACTTCGGCCTCATGAGGGAGGAAGTGAAGGCTTTTTTTCTCTCTTTTTCACTCACTTTTCTCCTCTCTTTCTCTCTCTCTCTCTTTCTCGCTGTCTCTCTCTTTCCCCCTCTTCCTCTCTCTCTCTCCCCCTCTCTCTCTCTCCCCCTCTCTCTCTCCCCCCCCTCTCCCCCTCTCCCTCTCTCCTCTCTCTCCCTCTCTCTTCTCTCCCCTCTCCACCCCTCCTCTCTCTCTCTAGATCCTTTTCCAAACGTGGTGTTTGCCACCGTGACGGCGGAAGGATACATCAACTCCCACACCAGCGCCGAGACAAAGTGCATCTTCAACCAGAACGACTCAGCGTGTCACTACGCCGTGGGCATTGGGGTCATCGCTTTCATGGCCTGCGTGGGGTTCGCCATCGTGGACGCTTACCTGCCTCTGATGAGCAGCGCTCAGGAGAGGAAGTACTCCGTCATGGCTGACCTGGGCTTCTCAGGTCAGAGGTCAGGGGTCGTGGAGGGGGTCAGGGGTCGTCACGTTCGTCCAGGCCCTCTTAGGGGTCAGAGGTCAGGGGTCACATTGTTGATGGGGTGACATCGTTTGCGTTGTTGTGGTCGACCTGGACCTTTCAGATCAGGGGTCAGAATAGTATTCTGGGATGTCATCTTCATGGTTGTCATCGGTAACCGTAAGTCAGAGTGATGAGAGAGGAGCAACAGCAAAGTTTTAGTGTTGACCAGACCTATTGTTTTTGGACAATAACGGTTTTCTGAAGTTGTTCTCTCAAAACAAAGACTAAATTCCTTCCCCTTTGGTTGCGTGTTGTTTTAGGGGCTTGGACCTTCCTGTGGTTTGTGTGTTTCTGCCTGCTGGCCAGCCAATGGGGTCGCACGGATGACGTGAGCGGAATCCCCCAGGATGCGGCCCGAGCCACTATCGCCTTCTCTTTCTTCTCTATCGCCACCTGGGTGAGGAGGACTGCTATTACACTTTTCACAGCCACACCTGTGTCACAGCCACACCTGTGTCCTAGCACACCTGTGTCACAGCACACCTGTGTCACAGCACAGCTGTGTCCCAGCACACCTGTGTCACAGCCACACCTGTGTCACAGCACACCTGTGTCACAGCACACCTGTGTCACAGCCACACCTGTGTCACAGCACACCTGTGTCACAGCCACACCTGTGTCACAGCACACCTGTGTCCCCTATCATGCAATCTGCCTTCATATATTTGTCTTTAACGATTTGAACGAGAACTGTACATCCATCTACAACTTCCTGTTCCAAGGCTGTCAGTGCAGGATTTATGTTGATTGATTGATTTGATTTTCTGATTGGTTAATCTCCATCTACTCTTTCTCGTTGCCATAGGCGATCCTGACCTACTTCGCTCTGGGTCGGTACCGCCAGGGCGTGGAGACCCTTGCCCAGAACTACCCCAATGCCCCTCCGGACCAGATTACCCCCTACCCTCCTACTTATGCCCCCACCACTTATGCCCCCACCACCTACGACCCCAGTACCTACACCCCTGCTTCCTACCCGCCCAGCACCTACACTCCCACCACCTACTCCACTTACCCCACCAGCGGCCCTGAAACCTACCAGAAGCCCCCCTTTGCCCCCCAGAGCCAGCCCCAGGGGGGCGGGGGTTACGAGCCCCCCAACTACTGAGCTTTGGGAGGAAGCGTTTTAGCAAGAGGGGGAGGGGCTAGGGGAATGTTTGGTCAAATGATGGTGGTGATCGGAGGTCACATGGGGGTGGGACAATGAAGATCAGCCAATGAGAATGCTCGGAAGTGTTCCATACCTTTCATCTTTTCTGTGTTCAGAACTCAGAAGCCAATAACTGCATTCCGGAAGAGGAATGCTTGTCTGTACATATGCCAACTGCTATTTTTTGAATTTTGAACGGCTGTGTGTGCGTTTTTATTTTTTAAGGTTGTTTTTTTTTGGGGGGGGGGCACTTCTGTAGACAATTTATAAGCATGTTTGATTGCATTAAATGTCCTAAAATAGGTTTATTTAATTTGATTTTCACCAAATCACTTTATGCATCATCACACAGTACCGCCAATCTGCTCGATTACTTCATCTGTGCTTGATTGAGCATGCCTGGTACAGAGAATCTGATTGGTTCACTTCGGCCTCATGAGGGAGGAAGTGAAGGCTTTTTTTCTCTCTTTTTCACCTTGCACTTTTCTCCTCTTTTCTCTGCTTGCTCTCTTTCTCTCTCATCTCTCTTTCCCCCTCTTCCTCTCTCTTCTCCCGCCCTCTCTCTCTGCTCCCCTCTCTCTTCCCCCGCCTCTCCCCTCTCCCTCTCTCCCTCTCTCTCCCCCTCTCTCTCTCTCCCCCTCTCCCTCTCTCTCTCTCTTAGATCTTTTCCATCGTGGTGTTTGCCACCGTGACGGCGGAAGGATACATCAACTCCCACACCAGCGCCGAGACAAAGTGCATCTTCAACCAGAACGACTCAGCGTGTCACTACGCCGTGGGCATTGGGGTCATCGCTTTCATGGCCTGCGTGGGGTTCGCCATCGTGGACGCTTACCTGCCTCTGATGAGCAGCGCTCAGGAGAGGAAGTACTCCGTCATGGCTGACCTGGGCTTCTCAGGTCAGAGGTCAGGGGTCGTGGAGGGGGTCAGGGGTCGTCACGTTCGTCCAGGCCCTCTTAGGGGTCAGAGGTCAGGGGTCACATTGTTGATGGGGTGACATCGTTTGCGTTGTTGTGGTCGACCTGGACCTTTCAGATCAGGGGTCAGAATAGTATTCTGGGATGTCATCTTCATGGTTGTCATCGGTAACCGTAAGTCAGAGTGATGAGAGAGGAGCAACAGCAAAGTTTTAGTGTTGACCAGACCTGTTGTTTTTGGACAATAACGGTTTTCTGAAGTTGTTCTCTCAAAACAAAGACTAAATTCCTTCCCCTTTGGTTGCGTGTTGTTTTAGGGGCTTGGACCTTCCTGTGGTTTGTGTGTTTCTGCCTGCTGGCCAGCCAATGGGGTCGCACGGATGACGTGAGCGGAATCCCCCAGGATGCGGCCCGAGCCACTATCGCCTTCTCTTTCTTCTCTATCGCCACCTGGGTGAGGAGGACTGCTATTACACTTTTCACAGCCACACCTGTGTCACAGCACAGCTGTGTCCCAGCACACCTGTGTCCCAGCACAGCTGTGTCACAGCACACCTGTGACATAGCACACCTGTGTCACAGCACAGCTGTGTCCCAGCACACCTGTGTCACAGCCACACCTGTGTCACAGCACACCTGTGTCACAGCACACCTGTGTCACAGCCACACCTGTGTCCCCTATCATGCAATCTGCCTTCATATATTTGTCTTTAACGATTTGAACGAGAACTGTACATCCATCTACAACTTCCTGTTCCAAGGCTGTCAGTGCAGGATTTATGTTGATTGATTGATTTGATTTTCTGATTGGTTAATCTCCATCTACTCTTTCTCGTTGCCATAGGCGATCCTGACCTACTTCGCTCTGGGTCGGTACCGCCAGGGCGTGGAGACCCTTGCCCAGAACTACCCCAATGCCCCTCCGGACCAGATTACCCCCTACCCTCCTACTTATGCCCCCACCACTTATGCCCCCACCACCTACGACCCCAGTACCTACACCCCTGCTTCCTACCCGCCCAGCACCTACACTCCCACCACCTACTCCACTTACCCCACCAGCGGCCCTGAAACCTACCAGAAGCCCCCCTTTGCCCCCCAGAGCCAGCCCCAGGGGGGCGGGGGGTACGAGCCCCCCAACTACTGAGCTTTGGGAGGAAGCGTTTTAGCAAGAGGGGGAGGGGCTAGGGGAATGTTTGGTCAAATGATGGTGGTGATCGGAGGTCACATGGGGGTGGGACAATGAAGATCAGCCAATGAGAATGCTTGGAAGTGTTCCATACCTTTCATCTTTTCTGTGTTCAGAACTCAGAAGCCACTGCATTCCGGAAGAGGAATGCGTGTCTGTACATATGCCAACTGCTATTTTTTGAATTTTGAACGGCTGTGTGTGCGTTTTTATTTTTTAAGGTTGTTTTTTTTTGGGGGGGGGGCACTTCTGTAGACAATTTATGAGCATGTTTGATTGCATTAAATGTCCTAAAATAGGTTTATTTAATTTGATTTTCACCAAATCACTTTAGTGTGAAACTACTGAATGAAATTAGGAAAATACCAAGTGCACTATTTAACCCAATATGCCTCTTTTACCCTGTGACACCTGCCAGGAAATTTGCCCCAGTCCCCTAAGCAGTAGTCGTGGTTACCATAAATACTGTGTTGTTGTATGTTAACAACCCGCTCTGTCAGATACTGTGGAACTCACTTAACCACGTGGTTGACATGGAAACCGACAAACTGACAGTTGAAAAGGATGGGCCTTTCCTGTCTCACTTTGAATACTGAGAATCAAACACCATTTTCCTTGAAGGAGGTAACATCTGATCTAGGGTAACTGGATAGGCAAAAGCATTTTTTTTTTGTCTTCCTCTAAGCACATTCGAATCATGTTGCTGTTGTTAGATCAGATGTTATTTCCGTTAAGAGAGAGTGAAAGGAAGGTGGTGTCTTTTTCAAAGACTTTCAACTGGAACACAACAGAAAGGTAGAGCCTGTATTAAACTGTGCCGGAAACAGCTCAACCTTGTTGTGACTGTGGTCAAACCTGCCTGTAGCTGCAACAAACTGGGTCCTAGAGACCACCAGGTTACTCTCACCACAGACGAAAACTGAACTTGAAACAGCAAGAGGGAGGAAACAGTGACTTTGATCACTTTGAAGTCCTGACTTTCCGAGGTTAGTTGAGTTGTAGTTGGATGGTAGGTTAGTGGGGGTGGTGACAGCGATACTCTGGCCCAGCTGGATGGTAGGTTAGTGGGGGTGGTGACAGCGATACTCTGGCCCGGCTGGATGGTAGGTTAGTGGGGTGTAAGCACGCGTGTGTGTGTAAGCGTGTGTCGGTGACGCGCTCGCTTTTCTGTTTAGCAGAATATGACTTATTGAAGCCTACTACTTCAGGTCAGTGAAAAACAGATTCGACAACGTCAAGATGTAAACCATAGAGACTCATATTCGGAATCAACTTTGTGGCAGATCATTATTGTATACTAATATGTAGTACTTCACATATAGAGCTGATTGACAAATAATATCAATAGTAAAAAACATTAGTCATACAAATAAACAACACACACACAAACAACAAACAACACACACACAACACAACACACACAACACCACAAAACACACACAACACAACACATCACAGCAGCCCAACACCACTCAGATGCATGCAGACACATAAACACACACCAACACACAAAAACATTCGATCAACACACACACACCACCACTACACACACACACTCAACACTACACTCTACACACAAACAGACACCACACACAAAACACGAAGCACACCTTAATTATAACTGCGGCGTATAGTTCATGGTTTCCTTGTATGTTACACGCCTGTAGGAAAGGATGCCGTGTTCTAACAGATAAGCGTAGCTGGCTTCTGAAACTTGTAACCGTGTCTAAAAAAAATGAATCCAAGTCATTTAGTGTGTTTTAATCTGATTGGTATACAATGGAGATAGACATGTGACTAAGTTATATTGTTCTGACAGTCTGTTCTAAACTATTAAAACCTGTGTTCAGGCGTTTTTCACATACATGTACTTCAGGGACAAAAGAGCTACTAGAGTCATCAATCTTACACACAACACACTCACAACCACACACACACACATAATTGTATTAATCTTACAACACACACACACACACACACACACATAATTGCATTGAATCTTACACAACAGCCACGCACACACACACACATAATTATAATGATATGTAATCTTACACGCAAACCAACTCAAGACACCAGTATTTATTGATAATTTATGTTTGAAATTCGTACACATCACACACTAAACAACACACAACACTTCACAACACATTCATACTTCGCTATTGAACTCTGTACCACACACAGCACATAACTACACAACCAACAAATTTAATTTTTGATATCATACACACATCACATAAGTGATGAATCTTACACACACAGCACATACACACACAGAACATACACACACACATACGAACACACAAACACACTCCAATTTTAACACACAGACACACACATTAATGTATGAGAATCTTACACACACAGCACGCACACACAAACACACATATAATTGTATTGTAATTCTTACTACTGCACCAGCACAATCACAAGACAGCAATAATTGCTATGATCTTACACATCACATACACAGCACGACACATAATTGTCTGATTTGTAATCTTACGACGCACAGCACATAACACACATAATGGTATTGAATCCTTTACACCACACAGCACGCACCACACAACACCACTATAATTGTATTGAATGCGTTACACACTTCCAGCACACACACACACATAATTGTATTGAATCTTACACACACAGCACACACACACACATAATTGCATTGAATCTTACACACACACACACACATAATTGTATTGAATCTTACACACACAGCGCACACACACACATAATTGTATTGAATCTTACACACACACACACACACACACACAGTCTCTATTGTACAAACCACTGGTATTATTGTTGGCCCGTTCACGCTCCATTAACAGTACTGTCTCCACAGTATGTACACACAGGTGATACACACAGGTGATACACACAGTATGTACTTACAGTATGTACCCACAGGTGATACACACAGGTGATACACACACAGGTGATACACACAGGTGATACACACAGTATGTACCCACAGGTGATACACACACAGGTGATACACACACAGGTGATACACACACAGGTGATACACACACAGTATGTTACCACAGGTGATACACACGGGTGATACACACAGGTGATACACACAGGTGATACACACAGGTGATACACACGGGTGATACATACAGGTGATATACACAGGTGATACACACAGGTGTTAATGCTCAGCGATGAACACTCTTTCAGCGAAGTCTCTGCAGGTTCTTCTTTCAAAACACTCTTCTCGTGTACGGTAACTATTGATCTGAGAAATTGGGAAGAGGTTTCTGAAACAAATGAACATGTTTTCATCCACAGAGTGCATTTTATTTTTCATTATATATTTTTTGTTACATGATGTGGTTATTTAAAAAAAAGTCTACGATTTGTATTAAATATGGTTTG
The DNA here is from genome assembly GCA_036571765.1 of Plecoglossus altivelis. NCBI lineage: Eukaryota > Metazoa > Chordata > Actinopteri > Osmeriformes > Plecoglossidae > Plecoglossus > Plecoglossus altivelis. Next base: position 432,546 of record BROE01000002.1, read on the forward strand.
ATCTGCTTGTTAAAAAAAAAAATCTGTACAATTAATAGTATTTGTCACCATTGTCTTGCCAAACATTGTCCATTCTCTTTAGAAAGCTGAACTGGTTTTACCTGATTGGTTAGAAATAGGTTCTGCTGTGACACGACTGTTTTCTGATGGTTGTCAAGGTGACGCACCAGGATGTGGTCACAGTCGTCTTGCCTGTTTGGTTCGTTTGCCTTCAGACGCCTCACAGCTGCCAGAACTGCCTCTGAATGTTCAGTTTGAACCTATAAAACCGTCTAGTTCTGTCAAAAATCGAATTCGTCTGTCATCTGTGGAACTCAGGGTTCGTTCTCATTCCGGGCCCCAAAGTTCTAGAACAGCCTGTAAGTTTACAGGAAAAACATGAAGGTAGCGTTTCCATGCCAACCCCCCTGATTGACAGGGATTTGGACAGTGTGCCCTGGAGTGGAGATCCTTTCAGGCTACTGGTTTATTTTGAGCGTGTGGGTGGCTGTGTCTAGTGTTACACTGCCAGCTTCAACCCAGTTCAGACGGGGGCAGAACGCCACTGAGAAGTGGTAGAACTACAGAATGATAGAACTACAGAATGATAGAACTACAGAATGCAGAGTATTCCGGAAACAGGAAAGATACAGTATCTACAGACAGATTGACCTGTGCACACTCACACAAATCATAACAAGTATTTGAATAACTTCATTTAAATACTTACATTGGTAACATGTACAATGGGATGACAATTGAATCAAAGTTCATCCAGAGCAACAAAACAAGACACACTAATATACATCGTTAAAAAATATTCCAAGATTTAAAAATCTAAAAAGCCAAAGGATCTTCCTTCTGTACAAACAGCAGCCAATCACAGGTCAGTTCTGGGTAAAAACACAGAATCATTTCCTTGTAAAGGAGACAGCTGACTGTGATAAAAGGACTACTATGACCGTCCACGTCCAAGCCCGTCACCACGGTAACGCCAGGGGTTCCTGCTGAGCGCGCTCAGATGTACAGCTGCGCTAGGATCTTCCTGGGGGCGGAGCTAGCGTCCAGCTGTTTGGCGGTGAGGTGTGGTGGCGTTTCGTCCCTGTGGGGGGCGCTGTTCTCTCTCTCCGTTAGCCCGCCGTAGCACTTCCTACACACCGCATGGTACTTGTCCGCTCCACCAATCACCTCCACCTGGGGGAGGGGCAAACACAGGAAGTGAGGAAAGCAGTCTCCCCGTCTCCCCTTGTTTGGGGGGATCCATGCAGATTACAAGGTAATAAAAGAGGATTTAGTGAGACGAGACAGAGATGTTGAGATGATGCAGTGTGTCCTGTAAATGTCAAGATGGATTTTCTGTGAAGTTTTAATGAAAACATCCCTCCTCTCCTTTCTCCCTCAAATCCTCTCCTCCCTCAAATCCTCTCCTCCCTCAAGTCCTCCCCCACCCCTCTCCTTCTTTGCTTGCCTCTTCTTCTCTCCACCTCTCCTCTCCCACCTCCTCTGCTCCCCTCTCCTCCTCCTCTGCTCCCCTCTCCTCCTCCCCTCTCCTCCTCTCCTGCCCCCCTCTCACCTCCTTCTCCGCCCCCAGTCTCTTGGTGTAGGCCGCCTCAGTGAAACACTGCATGCACACAGCGTTCAGCTTCACGACGCTCTCCGCTAGTGGAACCAGGTTCAGGATGTTTCCAAACGCCTGGAGAGAGACAGAGACGCAGAGAGACAGAGCCGCAGAGAGACAGACACGCAGAGAGACACAGAGAGACACTTTAGGAATGAAGAGGCAACTGTACTTGAGAAGCAGCCAGAAGCTCCTCTCTCCCTCTCCGAGGTACACACATACACCCAGGTAAACACACACCTTTCTCTGGAAGGTTCCATCCAAGGCTGCAACGATGACGGTCTTCCCCATGTTTGCCATTTCCTCACAGAACTCCACCGTGTCCGGGAACTACGGCACGCCGAAGAGGACAATTAGCAGTAATTCACGTTTCAAAAAAGATTTAAGCCAACTAACCCGTTCATCAACATCATCACAGCATCACTAAGGTCAACTTACAAACTGGCCCTCGTCTATTCCGATGACGCAGGCCTTCAGCGCGAGACTTCGCAAGTCTCCCAGTTGATTGGCTGGAACGGCCTCCATGGTGTTTCTGCGGGGACAGAGAGAAAGAATCGGTTAAATTATCAACTTGTCTGTCAGTCCTTTTAACTATCTGCTTCTTTTCTGATTGTCGAGAACCATCTTCGTATTATAAACTATGATTTGAAACCTATCATTCTATCATTCACAGAGACTATCACGTCTCACAAACGTTATTGTACTGTATTGTATTGTATTGACACAACACACGTTCTTGTCCCAGCATGTACACCTACTTAAATATCTAACTTAATCGCGTAACTTTTTAAAATCATATATAATGAGTGAACGAAATGTAGATTAAATGAGTTCTTACTGGTCGTGAGTTGCCATTCCTTTTTGGGAGTAGCGAGTATCTTTGGCGTACTTGATCACAAGACAGTTGTACTGAGCGACCTGGAAGCGCCGTACTCTTCTCATTAACTCCGTGCTGCGGTAAAAGATTGTCCGTTAACAGTTAAATTCAGATAAACAAACGACTGATCCTTTAAAAAAGACGGCGAAATGTAAAACGACTGCTTGTAGTTGTGTTAGGAAGTTAGCCAGCTAGCTGTCATGACAGTAATATTCTGCTGTTGTACAGTGGCTAGCTTGGTTCGTGTCTGACTTGGCGGGATATATTTTAGGTTTACGTCCATTGTTATTGTTATTGAAACACACAAACTATTAACATGATTTCACCTTTAGTAACTCTTAAAGTATACACACCTTTTTCCTGAAAACATCGGTCCGAAGATGACCTGTAAAGAGATTAAAGATCAAATACGTTTTTCGTGATTCAGTTCAACTGCAACTTTGTTTGTTAACTAAGCAATGCAGTTCAAACACGTAGGTGTTTTAATCCATCGAAAAACGGTTGTGTTTGTGACTATACTGTTGCAGGAAACAAAGGAATTAATTGATTAAAGATATATTTTACTGTACATTCAAATCAACATTGACGTACCTGGATTTGTCCTCGAGCTTTCCTTGGAGAATTTGGCAGAATTCTTGGGACGTTCAAACAATCCATTTTAATTTTTATTTCTTTAATTTTCTTTGATTTAAACGTATCTTGTTAAATACGTTGCAGTTGTTTGAATCTATTCGGAGCTAAATCCAAATTGAATGTCCCGCGTCTGAACTACTACCGGATACTTTTATACAGAAATCGGGGCATCCAATGAGCTTAGAGCAACGTCACAAAAACAACCAATCAGAGCGCAGGTACATTTTACGTCCCCAAACCCGTCTGTGCCCAAACCACGCAAATATGTCCTTTAGGCGGGAGACAGATGTTTCAATAGCGTATTGTGTTTTCTTTCGAAGCTTTTTAGTGTGTTATAATATGATTAAAATATGTAAATTTCAGTTTTTTGTTCAACTGTTTTACCAAAGCAACAAAAGTTCAAAACAGCGCAATGTCAGGGTTTGTTTTTGTATTCGAAAGAATCACGCTGATTTATTTTGAGAACAGATATTAAACATCATGAATTCGTTCAAATATTTTATTCCAATCGTTATCGGGACTTTGGAAAATTATTAACAGGATCATATATTCCCCGCACGTGAGGGAAATATACGGGGTTCGGAGACTCGTACGGACACGCGACAGTCAGCCTTCATTCTTATTGGCTGAGGTGTAATGTAAACTCCAAAGGTTTCTGTACATATCAGTGTCTGTCTTGTTAGAAGAGTTTTCTTGTATTTTCGCTCATTTCTCCTGGCATTTAAAGATTGACAATGACACATTGGAAGGACATGAAGAAAGATGTAAGTTTGAACAGTTTTAGTAGTTGAAACTGTGTCAAAGTGTGCGTTTAAATGATCTACTTGAACATATAATTCAATTATGTCCGCGCAGAATGCCTTTCTGTTGTTGCTTACATTAAGTAAAAGGTTGTGTGTCTCTGGCGTGACTCACCAACGGTCATTTAGCAGGAATATTTAGAAAAACCTACAGCTACCATTGTGAGTGACGCTTTATTAGCGACGCTTTATTTTTTTTCCTGTTATTAGGATGACTGCCGTAAGAGGGCGCTATTCGTCAAAGGACCGATAATGACGTGACACTGCATTGATCATGCCTAACCAGCCGGTGCACCGGTTTTGCACGGCCGCTCCGCTGACAACCCAAACCACTTTTTTTGCCGTTTGATAGGAGCTCGAGAAACAATTCTCTCCAAGTCAGTGGTCGCACAGAATGTCGGCGGACGACGTCATCAAAGCTCACGTTACTGCGCTGAAAGCAGGTTAGTTCACCTCCGGCAGGATTAGCGTCTTGATTTAACGTCAATGATTACGTTAACGTAAATAATTACGTTTGATATGAATGAAACCCGCGTGAGATCGGATAATTTGGATATTTGCCAGCTTTTGGAGATGGATGTTGTTCGGTTATAGCTGCATTACAAACATGAGAGCGGATATTTGTAATTTGTGTACATCTCCGTGCGTGCGTTTGCTGCTTTTTCTGTGGTTAAATATTTCAAGGCTGTGTATACTGTAGTTGTCACGATCTATCACATTATACATTACATTTGATTGATTGACTAGACATGCATCTCCAGTTTTCTATGTGTTAACCTCTATTTGTGTGTGTGTGTGTGTGTGTGTGTGTGCGTGCGTGCGCGTGTAGGTACAGAGCAAGCTCGAGGCCTGGCCCAGACTTTGCTCAACGTTCCGTATGGAGATGGAGACGGAGAGAAGCTGGAACTACATCCCATGTATCCCCCCCCTTTTTTTTTTTTTCAAAAGCCATGCACGCAAATGCAACACTAAAAGAGAATAGATGTGATGTAGATGGTCTGTGGTGTGTTTTGTGTGTGTTGTGAGTGGGGCCGCGAAGAAGGTAGTGAATAGTGTGATGTGTGTGTGGGGTGGTGGTGTATAATGCTTGTGTTGTGTGTGGGGGGGGGGGGGGGGTGTATCCACAAAGATCAGAGAGACCCTACAGTAATTCCTCCTTGGTTTCTCCATAACCCTATACAACATAATAATGGCGTCTCCATGTTTCCCTCTCCCCCGTGTCTCCCTCTTTCCCTCTCTCCTCTCTTTCTCTCTCTCTCTCTCTCTTCTCTCTCTCTCCCCTCTCTCCCCCCTGTCTCCCTCTTTCCCCCCGCTCCCCCCCTTTCTGTCTAACCTGTCATGTCCATCTCACTCTTCTTTCTTCTATCTCTCTCCTCTCTCTCCCCTGTCTCCCCTTTTCCCTACTCTCCCATGCCTCTACTCATCA
>BROE01000002.1:452229-463483 GCA_036571765.1 Plecoglossus altivelis
GGAGGAAGAAAGGAGGGGGAGGAGGAGGAGGTGGAGGAGGAAGAAAGGAGGGGGAGGAGGTGGAGGGGAGGAAGGAAGGAGGAGGTAAGGAAGGAGGAGTGACAGATGAGGGAGGGTGGAGGGAAGAAGGGGGAGGAGGTGAGGAAGGAAGGAGCGGGAGGAAGGAAGGAAGGAAGGAAGGAAGGAAGGAAGAAGAGAGGAAAGTTGATGAGGAGTGGAAGAGAGAGGAAGAGGAGGCAGGTGACAAGGTAAGACTGATGTAGAAGCACACCTCTGACAGTCACAATCCACACAGGTACGGAGAGTGTACCTGCGTGCCAGCTGCCTTGGCATCTGTGAGGCCTAGAGCGTAGCCACACACACCCCCCTCATCCTCCAGGATGAACCCACACTGAGGGGAGGGGGAAAGCTGGCCTGATGACAACCTGGGGATGGGAGGAGGAGAGGGAGGGATGGGGGGAGGAGAGGGAGGGAAGGGGGGAGGAGAGGGAGAGAAGGGAGAAAGGAGGAGGGAGGGAAACAGAGGGAGAAGGTGAATAACAGACTAAACCTTAAACCAACAACTCACCTTCCAGTACTACAGAGGATAAAGTAGCCCACCTATTTTGGCCCCACCTGTGATCGCTGTGCCGGTGAGGCTGATTACAACACCTGGAGCAGGTCCCCTTCACCTACTGCAGCTCACTGTGGTCCTGCAGGTTGGGCTCCAAACTCGGTGTTTTTGATCCAATCCATAATTGTTCTGCTTTCATCTAAAGCCTTCAACCCTCCCCTCAGCGGTGAGTCGTATATTTCTGTTTGATAAGTTGCCGTTCGAGTTTAGTTGCCGTTTACCGTTAACTTTCGGTTGTCGTTCTGCACTCCATTGAGCTAATGGCTAATTCAGCTAACGCTAGCGGGTGACGTGCGCGGCTTATTTATACACGTATCTATTAAATACGGCATTAATTTGAGTTTTTGCTGCTGCTGAATTAAATGGCAAATATTTAGTATTCAAATGACACCTTCGTTTGTGTATTTTGGCCCCGTTTTGGCGTCTCTTTTTGTTGTTTTGAATGACTACTTTGGCGGCCATGATAGTTTGAAACCGAACTGTTGAATCAAATGTAGCTACATGTTTTGTTATATGCAATGAATTTATGCAATGAGACTTGAAATATTAGCCTTAAAACTAGGTTAATGAGATAAAAAAGTGCACTTTGTTTGAATTTGACGATGGAATTAAATATGTAACTGTCCTTCATATTGTAATGATTGCGAATCAAAATAATTTATTATGCAAATGTGTAAAGGCTCATTTGTAATTTTTTCCATAATGTGAAATTACTTTAGGATTTTTCCTTTGACCTTGTACAGGTCAGGTTTGTTTTTTATCCCTTCTTCTATGATGCCAACTTGATGTGAGTCGTGTGATGGCGAGCTGTGATAACGCCACCTTGTGGTAGGAGATCGAACTGTTTTCTATCTTGCTGGATTTCAACTTATATGAACTATAACGCAGTCTGAAAGACTTTGCATTTCCCCACATACATGGACTTAGATAATCTCACGGGACTCAAACAATTTGAACTGAATTGAATATTGAAGTTGTCAATGTTATTTTTTTTTTGTTTTATTCTTTCCCTTTATTAATAATATGTATCCATCTACTCTGTGACCATAATTATTACTGAACTCGTATTTACACGCACAATACATACTTGGAAACGACTCTTACTACAATATATTCAAAATACTTATTCAACTTTATCTTGTCTTGTTTTCATTCATATACTTTATGGCTCGTGTCCGAACCTACTTATGATTTCCACCGGCCCCAAACTCTCCCTAACGGTGTAATGACCTACCTACAGTCAGTGCGTGTAGCCTACACCGCGTTACAATAACACACTAATTCCATGACAACAGGTGTGTTTTACATTTACATCTAAGACACATAGACCCTTCCTCCATTCCTCCCCCCTTCCCTCTCTCCCACACTCCCTTACCCTCCCTCCTCCTCCTTCCCTCCCCTCACCCTCCCTCCCTCCTTCCCCTCCTCCTCCTTCCTTCCCCTCCTCCCTTACCGTCCCTTCCTCCCCCCCTCCTCCATCCCTCCCCTCCTCTCTCCCTCCGTCACTCCCTTCCTCCCTCTCTCCCTTCCCCTCCCTCCTACCCCCCTCACACACACTTCCCGTCTCCCTCACCTATCACTGAGCAGCTCAGACTGTGATGATGGGCGTGCCTCGCCCTCTCCTCCTTCTCTCTGCATCTCTCTGAAGACCTTCTGTACCTCTGCCTGAAACAACAACATCAACAACAACAACAACATCAATAACAACAAAAGCAACAGTCTATCCACAGACACAGACCACTCCAGACTCTCTCAGATGTGCCGACCGACTGCAAAGCAGTAGATTTCTAGATCTTTCTCCTAGTGAGGGAGTGAGCGAGTGAGTGAGGGAGTGAGGGAGGGAGTGAGTGAGGGAGGGAGTGAAGGAGTGAGTGAGGGAGGGAGGGAGTGAGGGAGAGAGGGAGTGAAGGAGTGAGGGAGTGAAGGGGCTACCTGGTCTTGAGGGCAGTAGGGGCGGATGGAGTACACTGTGGTCATGGGTGGCTGGCGGAACAGGTCCCTGTTGCCATGGCAAGGCAGCATTCTCTGAGGGAACAGAACGACATTGTGAAACAGCCCAGAGAAAGAGTCATCACAAGAGTCTTGTAGCATCGGCCAGGAAACACAACTGGTGACTGAGGGGGATTTGGGTGATTAGGGGGTGTGGAGGGGGTGTGGACGGGGTGCGGAGGGGGTGTGGAGGAGGTGATTAGGGGGTGTGGAGGAGGTGTGGACGGGGTGCGGAGGGGGTGTGGAGGAGGTGATTAGGGGGTGTGGAGGAGGTGTGGACGGGGTGCGGAGGGGGTGTGGAGGAGGTGATTAGGGGGTGTGGAGGAGGTGTGGACGGGGTGCGGAGGGGGTGTGGAGTTCCTTTGACCTTGTACAGGTCAGGTTTGTTTTTTATCCCTTCTTCTATGATGCCAACTTGATGTGAGTCGTGTGATGGCGAGCTGTGATTACGCCACCTTTTGGTAGGAGATCGAACTGTTTTCTATCTTGCTGGATTTCAACTTATATGAACTATAACGCAGTCTGAAAGACTTTGCATTTCCCCACATACATGGACTTAGATAATCTCACGGGACTCAAACAATTTGAACTGAATTGAATATTGAAGTTGTCAATGTTTTTTTTTTTGTTTTATTCTTTCCCTTTATTAATAATATGTATCCATCTACTCTATGACCATAATTATTACTGAACTCGTATTTACACGCACAATACATACTTGGAAACGACTCTTACTACAATACACTCAAAATACTTATTCAACTTTATCTTGTCTTGTTTTCATTCATATACTTTATGGCTCGTGTCCGAACCTACTTATGATTTCCACCGGCCCCAAACTCTCCCTAACGGTGTAATGACCTACCTACAGTCAGTGCGTGTAGCCTACACCGCGTTACAATAACACACTAATTCCATGACAACAGGTGTGTTTTACATTTACATCTAAGACACTAGACCCTCCCTCCTCCTCCCCCCTTCCCCCCTCTCCCACACTCCCCTTACCTCCTCCTCCTCCTTTCCCTCCCCTCACCCTCCCTCCCTCCTTCCCCTTCCGCCTCCTTTCCTTCCCCTCCTCCCTACCGTCCCTTCCTCCCCCTCCTCCCATCCCTCCCTCCTCTCTCCCTCGTCACTCCCTTCCCCCTCTCTCCTTCCCCTCCCTCCTACCCCCCTCACACACACTTCCCGTCTCCCTCACCTATCACTGAGCAGCTCAGACTGTGATGATGGGCGTGCCTCGCCCTCTCCTCCTTCTCTTGCATCTCTCTGAAGACCTTCTGTACCTCTGCCTGAAACAACAACATCAAACAACAACAACAACAACATCAAATAACCAAAAGCAACAGTCTATCCACAGACACAGACCACTCCAGACTCTCTCAGATGTGCCGACCGACTGCAAAGCAGTAGATTTCTAGATCTTTCTCCTAGTGAGGGAGTGAGCACGTGAGTTGAGGGTGAGAGGGAGGAGTGAGGGAGGAGGAAGGGAGTGAGTGAGGAGGGAGGAGTGAGGAGAGAGGGAGGAAGATGAGGGGAGAGGAAGGCTACCTGGTCTTGAGGGCAGTAGGGGCGGATGGAGTACACTGTGGTCATGGGTGGCTGGCAGAACAGGTCCCTGTTGCCATGGCAAGGCAGCATTCTCTGAGGGAACAGAACGACATTGTGAAACAGCCCAGAGAAAGAGTCATCACAAGAGTCTTGTAGCATCGGCCAGGAAACACAACTGGTGACTGAGGCGATTTGGGTGATTTAGGGGTGTGAGGTGTGTGAGGAGTGATATAAGGGTGTGGAGAGAAGGGGGAGTGTGTGGAGGAGTGATTAGTGGTGTGAGGTGTGGAGGGTGTTAGGGTGTGGAGGGGGTAGGGTGTGGAGGGGGTGTTTAGGGGTATTTAGTGTGGAGGACTGTGTGAGGGGTGTGTGAGGGGTGTGAGGGGAGTGTGGAAGAGGGTGAGAGGTGTGGAGGGGGATGTGGAGGGAGAGGGGTGAGGGTTGGGAGGGGTGAGGTTTGGGGTGGAGAGGTATGGAGGGGTGAAGTATGGAGGGTGTGAAGAAGGGGGGAGGATGGGAGGGGTGTGGAGGGGTTTTAGGGTGGGAGCACCGCAATGTTAAAGGTACCTGGAACTCCCCAGATAACCCTCCCCTAAACCCCCAAGGCTCTGGGTCGTTGTTCATCAGCTGGGCCGAGGGCCGGCCACGCCCCCCTGTGGAGGGAATAAGATCATGTCCCTGTGATGTCATAGCTACCCAGCGTTCTCTAGTATTGTGATGTCATAGCTACCCAGCGTTCTCTAGTATTGTGATGTCATAGCTACACATAGTTCTCTAGTACTGTGATGTCATAGCTACCCACCGTTCTCTAGTACTGTGATGTCATAGCTACCCACCGTTCTCTAGTACTGTGATGTCATAGCTACCCACCGTTCTCTAGTACTGTGATGTCATAGCTACCCAGTTTTCTCTAGTACTGTGATGTCATAGCTACCCAGCGTTCTCTAGTACTGTGATGTCATAGCTACCCAGCGTTCTCTAGTACTGTGATGTCATAGCTACCCCGCGTTCTCTAGTACTGTGATGTCATAGCTACCCAGCGTTCTCTAGTACTGTGATGTCATAGCTACCCAGCGTTCTCTAGTACTGTGATGTCATAGCTACCCAGTGTCTTGATGTAAGCGCGCGCCAGGCCCACGCCGCTCTTGATATCGCAGATGTAGTTGTACAGGTCGTACAGGATGTTCCTGTTGGGTGCGTTGGACAGGCGGTTAAACATCTGGACCACGGCGCCGCACAAGTTGTCGAAATGATTGGCCCTGGAGTTCCACTCTGCTGTCTGCAGGCAGGGGAGATGGAGGGATAGGGAGTTACTAACGGTTTGTTTAGTAATAAAGAGTGTTTGATTGTAACCCCCTCCCTCCCCCCCTCTTTCTCCCTCCCTCTCTCTCCCTCCCCCCTCTCTCTCCCTCCCCCCCTCTCTCTCCCTCCCCCCTCTCTCTCCCTCCCCCCCTCTCTCTCCTACTCTCTCTCTTCCTCTCCCTCCCCCCTCCCTCCCTCCTCCCTCCCTCCCTCCTCCCTCCCTCCCTCCTCCCTCCCTCTGCCCCCCTCATCCCCTCCCCTCTCTTTCCAGCCTGACTGTGGTTCTTCAGCCAGTCCAGTTCCTCTAGCATGGTTCTGGCACGCGGCCCATGTTCGTACGGCAGGTAGAACAGTTCCGCCAGCAGAACCAGATCCTCCAGGGTTAGTGGTTCTGCTGTGTACAGCGGGTTCTCCCCTGGGCCCGGCACATGCACGGGGTCTCCCGCCTCGGTCTGCATGGGCTCCTCACTGGAGGAGTCCTTCTTCAGGGTTGAGTCTGGGGGTGAAGGGGGGAGAGAGGGAAGAGAGAGATGTGTCATGTGTGTGTGTGAGTCAGTCTGAGGCAGTGAACCATCTGTTGCGTACGTGTGAACCACAGCTCAAACCTTCAGGCTGGTCGGTGGTCAGGAACTCCTGCAGCCAGTCGGTCAGGGCCAGAGTCAGAGCTTTCTGGGGACAGAAGGTGGACTCCTGCCCTGGGCCTTCCTCACCTGGGGACGGGGGTATAGACAAGGCTAAGAGAGGAGGAGGGAGGGAGAAAACCAGGAAGGGGGAAGGAAATAGGGAAGGAAGGAAATAGGGAAGGAAACAGGGAAGAAAAGGAAGGAAGGGGAGAGAGAAACAAGAAACAGGAAGGGGGGAAGGAAACAGGGAAGGGGGGAAGGAAACAGGGAAGGAAGGATAGGTCAGAGAGGAAGAGAACAATAAAGTCTGTAGGAATGTCTGTGCTCACAGCACAGTCATGGTTCCACCTCCACTCACTCATGTCCACATCCCTCGCTCCCCCCGCCCCTCCCAGGCCCACCCGACACCAGGTGGCAAGGGTGTGGACGGCTACGAAGTTGGGGTAGAATTCACAGTTGGGATTGGTCAGAACTCCTCTGAGTGTAGGAATCAACTCCACGGGTCGGTACTGAGGAAGATCACAGAGAGGTCAAAGGTCAGAGGAGGAAATAAGACAAGTTGGAACATTCTGGAACCTTTATGGTTCTGATGGAACAGCTAGTATGGTTCTAAAGGAACCCTGAGGGAACACCTTGTACGGGCCCAGGAAGAGCCTCTGAGGGTCATAGTCGTTGGCGTGGAGTGTCCCATATGACAGGGTCTCCGCCAGCACAGATTGACACCTCCTCTATGAACTCCACAAATAGGTGGGGACACCCACTCTTGGGTCCTGGGGAGGAGGGAGGGACAGAAGGAGGGAGGAGAGGACAGAAAGGAGGAGAAAAGAAGTAGGACAAAAGGAGGATGGAGGGAGAAGGTAGAGGCAAGGACAGAAGAGGAGGATGTGAGAAGGAAGAGGAAGACAAGAAGAGGAGGAAGTCAGTAGGAGGGAGGAGCAAGGACAGAAGGGAGGAAAGAGGGAGGGAAGGACAGAAGGAGGGAGGAAGGACGCAGGAACGGACAGAGGGAAGACAGAAGAGAGGGAAGGAGGGGAGAGGACAGAAGGAGAGAAGGAGACGGAGAGAGAAAGACAGAAGGAGGGAGGCAAGACAGAAGGAGGAGGAAGAGGAGAGGGAGGAAAGGACAAAAGGAGGACAAGGAGGAAGCGGAAGAAACAGAAGGAGGAAGGAAGGAGAGAGGGAAGGACAGAAGAAGGAGAGGAGAGGAACAGAAGGAGGGAGGAAGACAGAAGGAGGGAGGCAAGGAAAGACAGAAGGAGGGACAAAGGAGGGGAAGGAGGAGGGAGAAGGAGGGACGGGAAGACAGGAAAGGAGAGGAAAGAAAAGGAAAGGAGGAGGAAGTACAGAAGGAGGGAGAAGGACAGAAGGAGGAGGGTGGAAGGACAGAAGGAGGTGGTAAGCGGACAGAAGAGAGGAAGGACAGAAGGAGGGAGGGAAGGAGGGACGACAGGGATAGGGACAGAAGGAGGGAGGGAGGAAGCAGGTAGAATAGATTTGTTGATTTTAATTTGTTGATCTTTATTTCATGGTCTTTCCCAGTCCTGTTGTATTCAGTGTGTTCATGTGGTTGTTTGGGTCAGGGTCAGGGTTAGGTCAGGGGTCACCGGTTCCAGAGCACGGTCGATCCTGGTAGCAGCTTCTCTCCCACCGTCTGCAGATAGGATGACTGGGACACGTTAGGAGAGCAGAATGCAGCGCAGTAGTCTGGGAACACACACACAGACACACACACAGATACACACACAGACACACACAGACACACACACAGACACACACACACAGAGATACAGACATACACAGACACACACACACACACACATAGACAAACACACAAACACACACACACACCACAGATACAGACAGAAAACAGAGATCAGTCCAGTTATAATCATAATTGACGCTGCTCCTCAGCGTATTCCATCAGATGAGCTAGGATGGGTTCTGCATGGTACTGGTCAGGCGGTGGGCATTCTCTGACCTGTGGGACAGAACAGGAAGGTGTCCGGTTCCCCCAGGTGGAGGTAGATGGTGTTGGTGACTGACACCTGAGCATGAGCGAAGGAGCTGAAGGCCGTCTTGTCTGCAGGACACATCTCTGTCTCGATGTCATCAAACAGCAGAGAGAAGGAGCTGCAGCCCAAACCTACAACCTTAAGGGGAGAGGGGAAGAGAGAGAGGACTGGAGACAAGGGGGGGAGGGGAGTGGAGAGGGGAGGAGGGATGAGGAGGAGAGAAGGGGGTGGAGACGTATCCCGATGATGTTTTCTGCAGGGAAACACTTGCAAATAGTTTTCTAGAACCCCCCTTTTCTTCTTCATGTTATAGTTCTAGAACGCCTGCCACCCTGCAAGCCCACGTGTTCTAGAACTCTGACCCCAGCCACTGTGTTCCAGAACAGACCTGGTCCAGTTTCCTCTTAAGTGTGGCCACTTCTCTGGAACTGGAGAAGGTGATGTCCAGCCCAGGGGAGATGGCGTAGATGAACTCCACATCGTGCTGCTTTGCAGCAGATATCAGGGCTTTGATCTCAGATAAGGAGAAGAGAGAGCGAGAGACAGAGGAGAGCGAGAACAGAGAGAGCGGAGAGACAGAGAGACGAGAGACAGAGAGACGAGATACAGAAGAGCCGAGAGACAGAGAGAACCGAGAGGACGAGAACAGAGAAGCGAGAGCAGATGAGAGCGAGAGAGAGATAGAGAAGAATAGAGAGAAGAGAGAGAGAGATAGAGAGAGAATAGAAGAAGATGGCCTTGATGCCTGACTGATAAGGCATATCAGATCCATAAACACCATCTCCTATGCAACTAAACAGCATAAACAAGGTTCATGGTATTTAAAATGATATAGTAAAGCATTAGTGTGGGGAGGATAGATGGTGTATGTTTGAGTGTGTGTGAGGAGAGAGAGGACAGAAGAGAGAGGGGGAGGGAGGAGGGAAGGAAGGAGGGAGAGAGAGAGAGAGAATGGAGCAAAGAGAGAGAAGGAGAAGAGGAAGGAGAGGAGGAGGGGGGGGAGGGAAGTAAGAAGGGAGGGAGGGAGGGGAGGGAAGATATGGAGGGAGGGGGAGGGAGAGAGAGAGGAAGGAAGGGGGAGGGAGGGAGAGGGAGTGAAGAGGGTGAGTATCCCATCCTCACCAGCCTCATGAGGGGTGTACAGCTCTCTCCAGTACATCCTGTGTTTGTAGTCATCTTTAGGGGCGTACAGGTAGGTGTTTAAACCCCACTTCTGCTCCCTGAGGAAGATGAGGACAGAGGAGAGAGAGGAAGTAGTTCAATACAGATGGCAGGGAGAGAGAGGGGAGGTAGAAGATGAGAGGAGGTAGATAGGGAGCGAGGAGGAGGAGAGAGAAGAGAGGAGAGGAGGAGAGAGCAGGTGAGGGAGGGATAGAGAGAGAGGAAGACAAAGAAAGGTTGAAAGGCAGGGAGAGAGAGAAAGAAATAAAAAGAGAGAGGAGAGAGGAGGGGGAAGAGGGAGGAGGAGAGAGGAGGAAGGAAGGGAGGGAGAGAGATGAGCAATGCTAGGATTAAGATACATTTTTATGTGTAAATCGTGGATCCGAACGTCAGTCAGTGATCTTTGAACAGTTCCTTGCCTTCTAAACAAATCAGTCCTCTGTTCCATAGTCCACGGGCGCCCGTAAAACCCTGCGTGAAGCAAGGGTCACGTTAGGTTCATACTTCTCGAGCCCGTCGTTACCGTTACACATGAGTTAAGACAATTCATCCAAATAAAAAGAAGACAACGTAATGTTGACGTAGTCTATTCGCTGTTTTTGTCGTTTTCATTCGTCTGATATCGCGTCGTAACTGCCAGTAGCTAATACTTATTTGTAACCCTCCTCGTTAAGCACATTTGCGGAGCAGCTCTTCTGGAGTTATTGTGATCCAACACTCACCCTCCACCACCCCGCTGATGAAGCGCCTCTTCCCCGCTTCACAACCCTCTGATGAGGCGCTTGGCTTCGGCATCGTTACCTCAAGAGTTCCCGTCGAGGACTTTCTACGGTTGTCCGTCTTTGATTAGCTAATATTGATGCGCTATACGTGGTTTCCGCCGATCTGTCAGACATGCATAACACGCTTTAGCCTGGTTAACTCGGAGAATAAATGACTTTTATCTTAGTTTTTTTACAGGTACACTTTGGGTTCCATATAAACAAGCCAATCGTGTGGTGCTTTGTGCTTGCGTTTTGGTAATAACTTTCGCACAACTTTGTTTTATTGATTGCGAATTGCACATCCACCACTCTGCGCAGAATCCAGCTCCATAAAAAGATGTTGCATAATACGATAGTAAAGAAGATAAAAACAGTAAAGAGTTCAGTCTTAAATGAACATTAGAATCAACGTCCAAGTGACAGTCGTGCTTGCCTTCATGAAGGACTACCGGGTTGGTTACGTACAACGTCTTAAAGGGACACTGCATTATTTATCTTAAAGGGACCCGTTTCACAGACGACCCGTTACAACCACTTGATAGTTTATCGAGACAAGGAGGCAGAACATTTCAACAACCTGTTTTATTAATTAAAATATAATGTGATATTTTCCATTCAAAACTTGGGGGGGAAAAGTACTTTATAAACAAAACTCATTACATAGAGCACAGGCGAACATTAAGATATGAATAAAGTCAGTAATTATGTAAACGAGAATATTTACAAGGTGTACACAGTAATTTAGCATTTCTTGCATCACAAATCTTCACAGAAAAGATGTTTTCAATTGCATAAAACAACAACATTAAAAAAGTGACTTGATTAAATGCTATAAGCAATATAACTGCATAATATAGTGCTACACAAATAAACATGTTTTCAGAAACAAAATAAACAGTTTTGAGGTATATCTGAAGCTTAACTCCTCTGTGATTCCTTCCTCATTTCTGTTGCCTGTAAAAGCTTAAGTGTCTACCCCAACCCTCTATCTACCCTCTCTATCTCTCCATATACCCCTCCCTCCCTCTCCTCTCCCTCTTTCCTCTCCTTCCCTCCCGTCTCCTTTCCCTCCCTCCCTCCCTCCCTCCCTCTCGTCTCCTTTCCCTCCCTCCCTCCCTCTCGTCTCCTTTCCCTCCCTCCCTCCCTCTCGTCTCCTTTCCCTCCCTCCCTCCCTCTCGTCTCCTTTCCCTCCCTCCCTCCCTCTCGTCTCCTTTCCCTCCCTCCCTCCCTCTCGTCTCCTTT
>BROE01000002.1:468583-480884 GCA_036571765.1 Plecoglossus altivelis
CTCTCTCTCTCACACACACCCACTGTCTCTCACACACACACACACACACACCCACGTACGGACTCTCTCTCTCTCTCTCTCTCTCTATCACACACACCCACTGTCTCTCTCTCCCTCACACGCACACCCACTGTCTCTCACACGCACTGTCTCTCTCTCTCTCACACACCCACTGTCTCTCTCTCTCTCTCACACACGCACTGTCTCTCTCTCTCTCTCACACACCCACTGTCTCTCTCTCTCTCACACACACACCCACTGTCTCTCTCTCTCTCTCTCTCTCTCACACACACCCACACCCACCGAGGGGCTGTCCCTGTGGCAGGCAGACAGCAGGTCAGACTCCGGCAGGCTGTCGAAGGGGGACAAGGCCTCTTCTCCTACACTGTCCAGTATCTCTGTCAGAGCACACAGCAAGCTGGACTCACTCTCCTCCTCCACCCTGCTCCTGGCCTGGATGAGGGGGACGAGAGGGACATTCACAATGACAGTTAGAATGAAGCTATTTATAAAGAGCGGTGTGCAAATATGGTGTCTGCTCTTTCTGTCTGGACAAGAGATAGAAGCAGAAAAAGACTTATAGGTAGAATTGTGGCTGGTTTCTGGGAAAAGATTTAAAGAATTTTAAGTCAAAGACTATAGCAATAGTCTAAATGACTATACAAGCAAAAAAAACGTGGAACAGATTAATACGAAAATGCCTATTAAATCGATATGATTTATAACCTTGCACATTCTGTTGTGTAGCTTGGAACAAGTGCCTTTTGACCTCTACTGACCTCTGCTGGAGTGGAAGAGTTGTCAAACATGGCCAAGATGGAGGAGTCTAGACAGGAGCGAGGGTCCATCTCCTCTCGTCCAAGTCTCCCACTTCCCAGCCAGGCTAGGGCAAGACAGAGAGAGGGGGAGAGATGGGGGGGGAGAGGGAGGGAGGGAGGAGAGTGGGAGGGAGGAAAAGGAGAGTGGGAGGGGGAGAGAGAGGAGAGTGGGGGAGGAGGAGAAGGCGGGGAGTGAGAGGTGGGGGTGAGAGGGAGGGAGGAAGGAGGGAGAGAGAGGGGGGGAGAGAGAGGAAGAGAGAAAGGGGGGAGACTCAATATACTGATGTTGATCATGAAAACAGAATGGTTTGATTCATATAAATAACATGCAGACCAACAAGAGATCTAGCTGGTGTGGATGACAAAATGTACTAATTATAAATATAACGACAATAATCATAGTTCACCTAGTAAACACCTTTGTCCTAAACAAAACACAGGGGAACATGGACCAGCACCTAAAATGTAGGCGAGAGGTGTGTGTGTGTGTGTGTGTGTGTGTGTGTGTGTGTGTGTGTACACCCATCCTCAAAACCGATGAGATCATTTTCCAATTAGGACCTCATTGTTATATTGAGTTGGATAGGTGTGTTGATATTGCATGGTGTCTGACCGCAAGGACTATGAGAGAGTAATGCAGAATTCGGCCATGCTTAATATATGTATATCTATATCTATGTGTATATGTATATCTATAGATATATAGAGATATATCTAGAGATCATCTCTGTGTAGATATAGATCTATCTCTATATATATCTCTAGATATATTGTTGAACTATCATTAAGGGATCACACATACATTAGCAATAGTCTGCAATATTCGCTACTGGAGAATGTTCCTAAAATGCATGAGTAAAATCCGACACACGTGAGAACGAACTGCACTAATGTAGGAATCCGATTGACATCAACGTGAACGCTTTGCTATCGGATATAGTTAGTTAAACAGCTGGTCTAAGTAGAATAACTACAGCTTTTGTACTGGACAGTCTGCCGTTGGGTTCGTGTTAATGATCTAACGCAGGGGGTGTATAACTCCGGTCCTCGAGGGTCGCTGTCCTGAAGGTTTTCGATGTTTCCCTGCTCCAGCACACCTGATTCTAATAAATGAGTTGTCATCAAGCTCTGTGGAAGCCTGATAACGACCCATTATTAGAAATCCTTCAGGACAGCGGCCATCGAGGACCGGAGTGTGACACCCCTGATCTAACGTGTCTTGTCTTGCTGGGACAAACGGGACGGGTTGTATACATGGACTGACTGTCCGGGATGTGGTTAGGTGGCGCTAATTAACCGGAAAACAAGTAGCAATCGTTTTTCCCTTCGATGTTTCTTGACATTCCACAACATTCGTACAATTTGTAAAGTTATATACTGTGTAACAGATGCCAGACATGTGATTAGTAAGTGTCACTATCCAAAGTGATTATGAATCCCCCGGGTAAATAAGAACAGTCCTTCTAACAGCTGATGATATTGGCTTCCGCATGGCTCAGGGTACGTTTAAAGTACAGCGTGTCAGCTTACAGCTAACGTTACATTAGCAAGCGACGAAAACGCCTTTTCGCATTTCATTTTTTGGAAAACGCAAAAGAAATGTACACGTCAAACGACGCATTCTACCAACATGACACGACGTGAACATGTTTCAGATATTTATTGATGGTAATGGTGGGTTTTACACCTCGATGAAAAGCGCTAGAATCAGAGATTATCAGACAGCTAGCAGGCTATCTCTAAGTGAATCAAGACACGTCTGCATGCTAATATGCTAGCTATCTGCCATGGCCATATCCACGTGTTAGTATCGCGTGTGTGGCGGCCTCTTCCATGCCTTTAAAACGGCTTAATAAGACGGGGCAAAAGTACATTTCTGTCTCGTGTGACTATAAAAACTAACATATATCAAATACGTACCTCGTTTAACGTGTTTGTGACCAGAAATTCGGTGCTATCGTTAATTATATTTGCCTCTTTTCCTCCCCACCGCGTCGCCATCTTGCAGTCACGCACATGGCTTCATTCGGCGGCTGGTGAGTGAGACACGTGGTCCCTGCCACGAGGAGAACTGAGCTGCCGACCCAGGATCGGTTTAATCCGTTTGAATCACATAACTCGGATGTAGAGAGAAACGATTTAACTGGTCAGGGATCTGTTACGTTCAGAAATACCGGTGTCGTTTTCAGAAAACTCCCAAATCTAACTTGTTCACGTCAAGCTGTTTAACCGTGACTATTTTAACAGCACGGAGCATTATGAAATGTAATGATAGAATATTTTTCATTCGGTCATCCTTCGTCGAAGTATGAAATTGGAAGCAAGACCACCTTTCTTGTCCAAGTGCGCCATCTATTGGCAGGATGACTTCTCGTCATACGTCATAATAAAACTAATAGGACGCGACAACAGCGATACAAAACTTTATTCTCAGAGCGCTTTTGATCAACAGAGTGCATGATACAAAATGCAGGAACCATGAATGAACCCATATTTATTATTATAAACCAATTAATTAACAATCAAAATAATATCTGAAATTCGTTATTGCAGTTAATGCGTCAGCATACTAAACTTAGAATAGTAAAACCATCATTTGAAACAAAATGATTATATGAATAAATGATCATTATTATATTATGATATTAATATTATTTAACTCACAATGCCTGATTACTATTATTATAAGCATCAGTTTTATGAAGTGCAATGCCAATTTCTATGAAGTTAAACTTGACCCTCAACCCCAAAAGAATAAACTTTGTCAGATGATGTCCGCCACACGACACAAAGTCAAAACATTTAAATCAACGTGTCACATGTCACTTGACTTGGAGTCTCATAGACGTTGGAGTTGGACTCTTGCTTGCACTGGAGCTCAACAGTGGAGGGAGTCTGGACCACACCTCTGGGCCTCCTGTAGTACAAGGCACCGGCAGTGGCTGCTGCTACCAGACCCAGGAAGACACCTAACGCTCCCATGCCCAGCTGGACTCGCTCTGACACGGACATGGAGGGGTCTGGGGTTCCATGGAATGGAAAGGGACTCTCAGCGTTCCATTGTTACGTTCTACGCTCAACATTCTATCATGACATTCTACAACCAATCTGTTCTGTACAATCAACATTATAGTGTAGGTTATCTCACCCTACAGGAGGTTATCTCAGGTGATCTGTGAGGTAACCTTACCTGTGTGTGTGTGTGTGTGTGTGTGTGTGGTTATCTCAGGTGATCTGTGAGGTAACCTTACCCCAGCGGAGGGTCTTGGGGAGAGGAAGGCTGGCGTGCTCCACCGTGCAGGTCACCTGATCCCCAGGTGTGGGCGTGTACTCCAGGTAAGAGTGGTGCTGGAAGTGGAAGTCCCCATCATACAGGTCCTGGGTGGATACCATGTCTGATGTCACATCCTGCCCATTCCTCCTCCACTTCACCTGGATCTCTTTAGGATAGAATCTGGGTGTGGGGTCAAAGGTGAAGCCTTGGTAAGGGTGTTAGTATAGTTTAATTTAATGATTTTTTAACTCAGTTCCTGCCAAAATGCACGCAGAAGTGATCATAACTGAGTAAAAACAATATCTGATTGTTAGGTTTTGGTTATAAAGAAATAAGAAACTATGCATGTGTTTATTGGAGATTTACGTGACTTTGGATAAACCCCCTAGTAGATGAGTGACACCCCAAAACAAGGAGGTATAACCTCTAGATCAGGGGTGTCAAACTCAGGTCATCGAAGGTCGCTGTCCTGAAGGTTTTCGGTGTTTCCCTGCTCCGGCACACCTGATTCTAATGAAGGGTCGCGACCCTTCATTAGAATCAGGTGTGCCGGAGCAGGGAAACACCTCGAGGACCTAAGTTTGACACCCCTGGTCTAAAACCAAGTCTTACCTGTAGGCACTGCACTTCAACATGGTGGATTGTTTGCTGCCACTAGGGGGCGTCACTGCCCTCAGATGAACCGAGGGCTCCACTGAAGACAGAGAGGAGACAGGGGGACAGTCAGAAAACAATATGGGGTTCTTTTTCCACGTTGGGGCATGGGAACGGAGGGCATGGCAACAGAGGACATGGCAACGGAGGGCATGGTGACGGAAGGCGTGGTTGGGTCGGACGCGGCGTTAAACATTTTCGTCCCGCCGATTATGGAACAGAAGTCCATGTCCTGCTTCTTATCGATTGGCTAGCTGCCGATGTGACTGTGGCATATTTAGTGTCAATGAACTGCATACTATATTATATACTGTATATGTAGGCTAATCAATTGAATTGTACGCTGGTGCGTGCGAGTGTGTCTGAGCGTGTCTGAGCTTAAATGCCATGCAAGTCTACACCAGTTTATAACGCGACGGTAACAAGTGTAACAAGTGTAGTGTCTTTTCTCCCAACTTTCAACCAACTGTAAAACGGTTGGACTGATGACAAGTTGGTGAGTCGATCCAAACAACTTCGAAACCACAAACAAGGATATTGTGGCCACTTTTGTTTTTTGCCGCAAAAAAACGAAACAAACAAACGGAACAGTTGCTGCCAACACAAAATGTCTATGTTGAGAACTAAACATTTAGATTAAACATGGGCACAAGCGGAGTTGTAGGATGTAAAAATTGTTGTATTATTTTGGATTACAGTAAACCCAACATAAGACTGCATGTTTGTGTGGGTCTTACCAGTAATTTCAGAAAGGTGTAGTTCATAAAATAGTGAAAAGTAAGTATAACAGTTCTCTTCTAGATGAACCTTGATTTCAGAAGCATTTCCAGCGTTCCATGAATTTGCAATCTGCCTTCCAAATTGCGTGTATCCAGTATATAGACCAGGGGGATATCGGAATTCCACAACTTTTGCTTTGTTGAAGAAAATGTCAGCCACGATCACAACATCACGCGGGTCGTTTTTACTAAAATAACACCCTGCTTGGACATTATACATCTGGCCATCTGCGGAGAGAGAGAGGAAATTAAATGTACGGTAGAAGTCATGATTTTAACCGCAAAAAAACCCCATGTTGTGCGTGGCACGGTATCCACAAGATAATTTTGGATAATTGTGATAACAAGATAATTGATAAGATTCGAAGAGCACATGCCTTATTAACGCTATTACATCATAGCTAGTACTTGTCACCTTGTGCAGGACATAATTATATTGATAATTTTAGAGTCTGTTACTTCATTCTGCTGCGGTAAAAATTTTCTTATTTATTGCATTATCTAAGCCTATTTAGTGCAGCGATTAAATAATTAAGTCAAATATCGATTTACCAGGCAGTATATCTAGTACTTACCAGTAGTAACTACTAAAATTGCTCCAAGAACAAAATAATACGTTGACATGATTGTTGACGTACGGTGCTATTGTCCAACACCGTCAATTGTACTTTGATATCGTAGGCTATAACAAGGAAGTGACAAGGGTAAAATAAAATCATTTTGGTCAGATTGATCTCAGATGAAAAAATGTGCCCTATGCGAAGGCTGTGAAAGTAAAAAGTTCGAAAATGATGTCTTCAATTTTATGGGTTCTGCTGCTACTGGGGTTCGGTTCTGTCTCCTCTCAAGGTAAGATAGCCTCCTGGATCTCGAATAAGTCCAAGACTTTGCTGAAGACTATCTCACTCCAATCATCCGGAGCGAATCGATGATGACGGCGTAGGGCCAATTTATTTTCAAAGCAGTTTAGAAAGCGGGTCGGAACGTTGACTATAATGGCTCGAGCGGAAAACATTCCTGAATAACCTTTAAGACACATCCTGACTATTATAGTTTGTCGAAGGGTCTTTGAGAAGCAATGCTTGAAGGGTAAAAATAGATGGTGACCAGAGCCTAGCTGCGACCTCACCCCCTCACCCCCCCCCCCCCCCCCCTCCCCCGTCGCGATCAGGAAACAAATGTCAAACTAAATGATGGCGACTGATCTCCGACTGATGATATCTTCAGAGAAAGATCGCAACACCAAAACATGATCGTAAACCTTAATGCAGTTGTCGCCTCCAGTAAATGTAATATTGTACTATTTCAGTATTAGACGATACTAATGGATGGCTATGTCCTGTGCTTCTTCCTCAGAAGTCAAGCATTCTCTAGTGTATTCTTACACATTCTCCGAATCAACGAACTTCACCAAGGATTATCTGATGGATGGTATGGTGGTGGGTTTCTTAGATTTTGAGAAGGAAATCATCGTGAATTTGTTTCCGGAAGAAATGAAACCAGCGGGATGTGTTGGCTGGTGCTACGAAGGAACAGACTACAGCGACGCGTTAGTACAAAAACAAAACAGCAAGATTAATTTTGAGTTGTTAACAAAGAAAGAAAAAGAACTACCGATAACCTACGGTAGGTTTTACGAAGTTAAAGTCAACTTGTAGGTCTTCCTTTTATGGTGTGAACGTAAGGAGTTTGACCATGTATTTACAATCACACATATTGGATACATTTACATCTTATATTTACATATACAACAAACAACTTCCTTTTTAAATTGGGGTTGGGGAATTTCGGCGTTTGTCTGACTTCCTGTTTTTAAAAAAAGCAGGCTTTCGTTTATGACAAGAATGAGCTTTGAATATTGTTAGATAACAGAAACAAGAATATGAGCAGGCATTGTAAAGTCTTTATGTGTGCGTGTGTGTGTGTGCGTGTGTGCGTGCGTGTGTGCGTGCAACACCTGCACGCACACACACAGATCCTCCAGAGGTTAGCCTGTACCTGAAACACCACGAGGAGGAAGGCGTGGCCAACACTTTGGTGTGCCAGCTGGACAAATTCTACCCTCCTCCTGCCACCATCACCTGGACCAAGAATCAGGAAGATGTAACCAGAGCTGCCCACAGGGGGCGCTATATCTCCAACACTGACGGCTCCTTCAGTGTGTTTGCCAGCCTGAGCTTGGTCCCTAGAGAAGGGGATGTGTACTCCTGCTCTGTGGAGCACCAAGCTCTGGATGCCCCCCTGAACAGGACCTGGGGTCAGTTCTGGCATCCGATGCAGAATTTCCTTTGTACTTTTTCAGCTACTTTTTGTTCGTCAGTGTGTTGAGGAAGTTTTCGTTTCTTTTTAGAAGACAAGAATGTGGGTTTGCCTGATCATGTTCTTTACTCATGCCTGTGTCATCTCTTTCTTCCCTCTCCTCTCTCTCTCTCTTTCCCTCTCTCTTTCCCTCTCTCTCTCTCTCTCTCTCTCTCTCTATCCCTCTCTCTTCCCCCCCTCCCTCTCTCTCTCTCTCTCTTACCACCTCCCTCTACCTCACATCCTCCTCATCTCCCACCCCCTTCCCTCTCTCTCCTCCATCCATCTCACGCCATCCCTCCCCGCCCCCCATACATCCCTCCTCCTTCTCTACACGCTACTCTACTCTCCTACCCAACTCTACAGAAGCCAGATAGTCGTCTCATCCACCTGACCACACAATATCCCTGTCATATCCTGTAGACGATAGTAGATGACACTGCTCGCACCCTGCTGGGTAGTGCATTGAGAGTCGCGACTCCTCCAGCATAAATCCACTGGCAAACAGCGTCAATAAGTTTTTTGCGATGAAACCCCTCTCCTCCTCAGGTCATACAGTTTGTCTCCAACACCGCTTTCGAAACTACGCCTTGAATCGTTCTGTGAAAACTTCAGGTGCGCACTTTCGTCAAGTTATAAGCACACTAGAAGAATGTTGATCAATTTCGCACTCAACAAACAACACATACTCCTCATCACATATCAATCACTAACTCTCCTACACATCTACTAGAACGACAACTACACCTCAACCCATAACGACTTTACACTGCGTTCCATGTCTCTTACAATACACACTACTATCTCTATCCAACAGCATCAACACACTACCAAACCTATAATCAAACACCCGAACTAGACAATCTCCACTAGAATATAGTATCAGCATCAACTAGCAATTTGCCTACACCATGTACATTACTATTATAAGCACTTCGTCTATTGTCACAAGTAAACGTCTGTCACTTTTATATTATTTCGAAACATATATACTATCCGAACTATCTTTGGATAAACAGAACTGGACTATCCATACACTTTTACACACAGTCTCATCTAATCAGTATCACTCAATCCACTGTATACAAAGCACTGAACGCTCCATCACCTACACCCTACAAGCCATATATCAATTAGTTCAACAAATCAATCACTCTATAACAAATAAGAAACACAACACCACCATAATGCATCTCTAACGAACCTCAACCTAACCTCAACTTTCACTTACACACAATTATTCTCATAGCCGGACCAGAATCATCAATACCTGTCTGTTTGTTCCATCCTCTTTCTCTTTCCATACCCCCTTCCTCCCTCTCTCCCTCTCTCCACCTCCTCTCCTCTCTCCTCCACTCTTTCTCTCCCTCCCTCTCTACCCCACCCCTCTCTCTCTCCTCTCTCCTCCCTCTCTCCTCTCTCTACCTCCCTCTCACTCTCTCCAACCCTCTCATCCAACTCTCATCCTACCACCTCCCCTCTCCTCTTCTCCCATCTCCCTTCCTCTCATCTCCATCCACCACCCCACCTACCTTCCTCTCCACCTCTCTTCTCCTCCCTCTCCCCCTCTCACCCTCTCTCCTCTCTCCTCCTCTCTCCTCCTCCTCCCCTCTCTCCTCCTCTCCTCTTCACCTCATCACTCATATTGCCTCCCTTCTCCTCTCTCTCCCTCCCTCTCCCATATCCCTCTCTCCTCCTTTCTCCCTTCTCTCCCTCTCTCCTCTCTCCACCCCTCTCTCTCTCCTCCCTCTCTCCTCTCTCCCCCTCTCTCTCCTCTCTCCCTCTCCTCCCTCTCCCTCCCTTCTCTCTCTCTCCCCTCTCTCCTCTCTCACCCTCTCCCTTCCTCCCCCTCTCTCTTCTCCTCCCTCTCTCCTCCCTCTCTCCGCTCTCCCTCTCTCCTCTCTTACTCCTCTCTCCTCTCTCCTTCCTCTCTTCCTTCTCCTCCCTCTCTCCTCTCTCCCCCTCCTCCTCCCTTCCTCTCTCTCCTCCCTCTCCCTCTCCCACCCTCTCTCCCTCTCCTCCCTCTCATCCTCTCCTCTCCTCTCCCTCTTCCTCTCTCCCCCTCTCTCCTCTCTCCTCCCTCTCTCTCATCTCCTCCCTCTTCTCCCTTTCTCTCTCTCTCCCCCTTCTCCCTCTCTTCCTCCCTCTCCTCTTCTCTTCCTCCTCTCTCCTCTAGCTCTCCTCCCTCTGCCCTCTTCATCTCTCTCTTCTCTCTCCTCTCTCTCCTCCTCTCTCCTCTCTCTCCACTCTCCATCTCCTCCCTCTTCCCTCCTCCCTCTCTCCTCCCTTTCTCCTCTCTCTCCTCCCTCTCTCCTCTCTCTCATCTCCCTCCCCGCTCCTCCCTCTCTCCTCTCTCTCCTCCCTCTTCTCTCCCTTCTCCCTCTCTCACCCGCTCCTCTCTCTCCTCCCTCTCTCCTCTTTCTCCTCCCTCTCTCCTCTCTCTCCTCTCTCTCCTCCCTCTCTCCTCTCTCTCCTCCCTCTCTACTCTCCCCTTTCCACCCTCTCTCCTCTTTCTCTCCGTTCTTTTTTTCTCTTCTTTTCCCCCTTCTTCTTCTCCTTTTGGCCCCTGCTCTCGTTCTCTCTCTCCTGCTTCTTGTAACTGTCTCTCTCTCCTGCATCTTGTAACTGTCTCCTCTCTCCTGCATCTTGTAACTGTCTCCTCTCTCCTGCATCTTGTAACTGTCTCTCTCTCCTGCATCTTGTAACTGTCTCTCTCTCCTGCATCTTGTAACTGTCTCTCTCTCCTGCATCTTGTAACTGTCTCTCTCTCCTGCATCTTGTAATTGTCTCTCTCTCTGAAATGGGCCAAAGCATCTCCATCTCTGAGGCAGGAGGAATGTGTGAGTGTTAGTGTGTGTTTCAGAGTGTCTCAGCATCTGTGTTTGTGTGTGTTGAAGGAGTGTGTGTGTCATGATTGTAGTGTTGTGGTGTGTTAAAGCGGGCTCTCTGTGTCTTGCTGATCCGTGAGTGTGTTGTGGTGTTTGTAGAGTGGGTCTGTGTGTCATGATTGTGTGTGTCATGATTGTGTGTGTGAGTGTGTGTGTGTATGAGTGTGTGTGTGTAAATACTCTAGTGGGTTTGTGTTGAGGTGTGTGTGTTTAGGGGGTCTGTGTGTCTGTGTGTGAGTGTGTGTGAGTGTGTGTGTGAGTGTGTGTGTGTGTGTGTGTTAGAGGGGGGTCTGTCTGTATAACTGGGTCACCTTCCGGCAGCATCCAGCATCCGGCCCCTTCATCGCTACAGAGCTCTCTCTCTCTCTCTCTCTCTCTCAGACACACACACACACACATACACACACACACACTGCCCCCTTTTTCCACTTAGGCCTCTGAGTTTGGCAGGAAACCCTGAAATGAAGAAAGAAGAAGAAAAACATACTCTCTCTCTCTCTCTCTCTCTCTCTCTCTCTCCCTCTCTGTCTCTTTCTCGCTCGCTCCCTCTCTTTTGGTCCTTCTATCAGTCTCTCCATCTCTTTCTCCACGTCTCTCTGCATGACACACACACATCGTTCACTTGTTCACCTTTCCTCTTTCTACCCCTCCAAACCACTCATACCCTCCCCTCCCTCCCTCCCACCTCACCCTCCCCTCTCCCACTCCCCTCTCCCCTCCTCTCTCCCCTCCTCCCCTCTCCTCTCCTCTCTCCATCCTCCATCCGTCTCACCTCTCCTTCCCCTTCCCCTTGCCCCCTCTCTTCTCTCCCCCTTCTCCCCCCTCTCCCATCGTCTCTCCCCTCCCCCCTCTCCCCTCCTGAGGGGGAGTCCCACAGTGCTCTTTTGGCATGTTTGAATTTTTTAAGAACCCAGGAGAGATAAGGACTCAGGTATTTAGTGTGTGTGTGAGGGCATGTATGTGCGTTTGTAAGTGTATTTGAGCGGTATGTGTGGGTGTGGTGTGAGGGTGTGTATGATAGTGTGTGTTTTCCCTTTGCCTTGGCTGCTCGCTCATGCAATATTTGTACATCACATGTTTGTGGTTGTGTGTGTTGAGGGTGTGTGTCTCTGTGTGTGAGGGTGTGTGTGTGTGTTGTTGTGTGATGGTGTGTGGTGAGGGCGTGTGTGTGTGTGTGTTGTGTCTGTGTGTTGGTGTGCTGTGTGTGGGTTGGTGCAGCATGTTGGTGTGTTGTGTGTAAGGTGTGTGTGTGCGTGCGTGCGTGTGTGTGTGTGCGGCTTCTGTTCTACTCCAGTCATGTAGGTTGAGGTTGTGAGGGAGTTTAGGTAGGTCAAGAGCGGGTGGGAATAGACTGTTACAGAGTGTGTATGTGTACCTCTGTGTGTGTACCACTGTGTGTATGGTACTCTCTGTGTGTTGTGTACCGCTGTGTATGTGTGTGTACCTGGTATTGTACCTCTTGTGTGTGTAACCTCTGTGTGTGGTGTACCTCTGTGTGTGTTTACCATCCCTGTGTTACCTCTGTGTGTGTGTGACCTCTTGTGTGTGTGTGGTGTTGTACCTCTTGTGGGTACCTCTTCGTGTGTGGTA
>BROE01000002.1:491837-507651 GCA_036571765.1 Plecoglossus altivelis
CTGTCGGTTTTATCGCGTTGAACTTCCTCACTTATGTTTTCCCTCAGAAGCCTTTAGGACATATAATCTAAATCATGTTCAACAGGATCTGGGAGATGAACTCAGATCTGGGACGTAAGAGATCAACTCAGATCTTTATAAAGCTGATTTCCGGCTCATCAAACCCTCAAGTTTGGTACGACACCCCAACGCACGTGTCACTGAAAAGAGAGAGAGAAAAGTTTCATTTCAGGAGAATCTCTTTCTGTTTGTTACATTCGCAACAAGTTTTCAAGCCAGCAGGAAAACTGAGTAGGCCTCTGACATGTCTACCTCCTCTCACACTTCGGTGACAAGCCCCCACAACTGTCATGCCAGGACGTGCCGCCCACATGGCTCTCATCTTAGGCTCCTCCCACTAAGTTCCTCCCACTAGGCTGTTCCAAGCCCCTCCCCCTGGAGCCTTGGAGACCGCTGACCATGAGCCCATATATGGTCGTTGACACAGACATTGTATACGTCTTGTTTCCAAACAAAATGTTGTCAGTCACACACTGTTTATATTAGATTGGGGTGTAACTGAAACCGACGGTGTGTGTGCATGTGTGTGTGTGCGTGCCTGTGTGTGTGCGTGTGTGTGTGCGTGTGTGTGTATGTGTGCGTGTGCGTGTGTGTGCGTGTGTGTGTGTGTGTGTGCGTGTGTGTCTGTGTGTGTGCGCGTGTGTCTGGCTCCCTAAGAGTGAGAGGGCTGATGCTGTCCCAGTGCTCTTTCGTGATTTGAGGTCAGAGAATGTAAACAAACCGATCGGTGCGCGGTTACCGTGGAGACGAAGCTCAGTGCTCAGCACGTGATTGGAGGAGGGTTTTAAACCAGATAGGGCAGAGGACTGCGTAGAGGAGGAAATCTCTCGACAGTGGTCAGGGTATCATGAGTCACTATGGCGACTTAGGAGTTACTATGGCGACCCAGGAGTTACTATGATGATCCAGGAGTTACTATGACAACACAGGAGTTACTATGGCAACACAGGAGTCAATATGGTGACACAGGAGTTACTATGAAGACACAGGAGTTACTATGGCAACAAAGGAGTTACTATGGTGACACAGGAGTCAATATGGTGACACAGGAGTTACTATGGTGACACAGCAGTTACTATGGAGACACAGGAGTCAATATGGCGACAGAGGAGTTAATATGGGGACACTGCTATGGAGACTCTGTCTCCATGTGACTTGAGGTGTAGCAGCCAAATCCTGGATGGTGGGTTGAGAATGACCTTTGGCTCTTGGGATTACATGTGTGTGTGTGTGTGTGTGTGCGCGTGCGTGTGTTTGTGTGTGTGTGTGTGTGTGCGTGCGTGCGTGCGTTTATGTGTGTGTGAGTGTGTGTGTGTGTGTGCATGCAGGCCTGTTTTTATTAAGGAGTCCCAAGACGTCATGGATCTCATTTTACATAGTTTCCATTTATTGACAATCTTAGCAGATACCAGCTGGCAAATGTGTGTGAGTGTGTATGTGTGAGTGTGAGTGTGTGTGTGTGTGTATGTAACCATCCTTCCTTTCCCCAGTGCCAGACCACTGTGGCCAGTGTGGTCAACCTCCATGTGGTCTGAGAGCACACACACACACTTGGTAACAAGGTTTCTAACCTCAGTCCCAGAATCAGACTTCCGGGAAACAGACCAGCTAAAAGCAAGCAAGAGAAGAGAAGGATCGCTGATCCAGGATCAGCAAAGAGTGTGAACAACTACCCACAGGAGAGAGAGAAAGGGGACAAGGGGGAGAGAGAGGAGAAGAGAGAGGAGGAGGGAGAGAGAGGAGGACGAGTATGGAGAGAGGAGTAGGTGGAGAGAGGAGAAGAGAGAGGAGAAGAGAGAGGAGGAGGGAGAGAGAGGAGGAGGGAGAAAGAGAGAGGAGGACGAGTGTGGAGAGAGGAGGAGAGAGGAGAAGAGAGAGAGGCGTAGGGAGAGAGAGGAGTAGGGAGAGAGAGGAAGAGGAGGGTGAAGAGAGGAGAAGAGAGAGGAGGAGGGAGAGAGAGGAGTAGGGAGAGAGAGGAAGAGGAGGGTGGAGAGAGGAGAAGAGAGAGGAGGACAGAGAGGATGGACAGAGGTAAGGATGGAGAGTGCGTGTGTGAGAGAAAGAGGGAAGGTTTGGATTGTGTTTGAAGCAATGAAAGAAGGATGAATGGATAAATATGTGTGTGTGTGTGTTGGTGTGTATGTTATGTTGGCTGTGTATGTGTTAGTCTGTAAGCGTGTTGGTTGTTGTGTGTGTTTGATCCCGAAGCCTGTGTGAGTGGTGCAGCTCGGTGTGTGTGTTAGTGATGTGTGTGTGTGTTGCTATGTGTGAGGTGTGTGAGTGTAGTGTGTTCCGTGAGTGTGTGTGTGAGAGAAAAAAAGAGACAGAGAGACAGAGTGAGTGTGTGTGAGTGTGTGTTGTGTGTGGGTGGTAGCCGTAGGCGCGCTGAGTGTTTGTGTGGTGTGTGTGGTGATGTGTGATGTTGCCGCCTGTAGATATGATGTTTTGTCCGGAGTGTGTAATTGTGAGTGGTGTGTACCGTGTGTGTGAGCTGTATGTTGGTGCGCTGGTTATGCGTGTGTAGAAATTTTATTCTAAGTTTTTTACTTTCTTGTTTTACAAAGCCTTTAAATACGTGCGGGATTCCCTCAATTTCAACTTCCCCTGGCTTCCTATCATTGTTGTTGTTTCCTCCGCGTGGCATTCCCTCTTTTCTCTTCCACCTTCCCCTTCCCTCTCTCTCTCCTTCCATCTCTCCCCTTCCCTCTCTCCTTCCATCTCTCCTCCTTCCCTCACTCTCTCCTTCCATCTCTCCCTTCTCTCTCGATGTCCCTATCCACTCTCTCCTCCGTTCCCTCTGCTCTCTCCTGGTCGCTATCGTCTCCCCTTCCCGTCTCTCTCGTCCTTTCCAGCTCTCCCTTCCCCTCTCTCTCCTTCCATCTCTCCCCCTTCCCTCTCTCTCCTTCCATCTCTCCCTTCCCTCCACCCACTTCCCTCCCCCCCTCCTCCCATCACCCTCTCGTCTCTGTCCCTTCATCTGCTCCTCCTTCCCTCTTTTCTCTCCTTCCGAGTGAGCTCTCCCGAGAAGCCTTCCCCTACTCTCTCCTTCGCCCATCTCGCCCCCTTTCTCTCTCTTCCACTCTCCCCTCTCCCTCTCTCTCCTAGTCTCTCCCATCCTCTCTCTCCACCCTCCTCCCTCTCTCTCCTTCCATCTCTCCCCCTTCCCTCTCTCTCCTATCTCATGCTCCTCCCCGCCTGCCCTCTCGCTGCCTTCCTCATCTCCCTCCCCCCTCTCTCTCCTTCCATCTCTCCCCCTTCCCTCTCTGCTCTCAATATTGTCGTCCTTTGTAGGTCTCTATGCGCACCACATGCCCGAACGTCCGTGGGGAGAGGGATCTCGCGATTGGGCACAACTCATGACCTTTTGTGTTGACTACCACTTCAAAAGAGAAAGGGGGGTCGAGAATGAAGAAGAGGGGGAGTGAGAGAGAGAGAAAGGATAGGAAGAAATAGAAAGAGATAAAGGAAAGAGAGAGGATGGGGTGAGAGAAGGGAGAGAAAGAGGGAGTGATAGTGTCAGTTCATGTAACAGTAGATGGCTAATACCCTTTCCCTCCCCCCCCCTCCCTCCTCCCTTCCCTCCCCCCCCCCCCCATGTCTCTTCTCTTTGGATACGTTGTGTTTACATTCCATCATAATGTTACGCACAAAGACACTCCGCCTACTTGTGTGTGTGTGTGTGTGTTTGTGTGTGTGTGTTTGTGTATGTGACTGTGTGTTTGTGTGTGGGTGTGTGTGTGTGTGTGTGTGACTGTGTGTGTGTTCTGCATGTGCCTAGACATGTGGACAGCATAAACACAGGGCATATTGGGAGTGAAGAGAGTATGTGTGTGTTCCTCTCTACTGAGTCCACCTTAATAGGAAATATGTGTGTGTGTGCGTGTGTGTGCGTGTGTGTGTGTGTGTGCGTGTGTGTGCGTGTGTGTGTGTGTGTATTTCTTTTTGTTTAGATTTGGCGTTAAAAATAGGCAGCATTTGATCTACCCCAACACATTACTTCAGTACGCATCAGCACCACACGCCTTCTCTCTCTCTTCATTCTCTTTCCTCCATTTTCCATCTCCACCTCCTGCTACCTCTCTCCAGCTCTCTCCCCCACTCCCTGCCCTATCTCTCACTCCCTTTGTCTCCCCCTCTTGCTTCACTCCCTCCCTTCTCCTTTTCCCCAGGTCTCCCCCCTCCCTCCTCTCCCTGACTCCAGTGATTGCTAGCGTATGTTGGCTGGCGGATGTGGAGAGGGAGGGAATAGGGAAAGAGAGTGAGAGAGAAAGAGCGAGAGAAAGAGAGAGAGAAAGAGAGAGAGAAAGAGAGAGAGAAAGAGAAAGAGCGCTCATGCGTTTGAGCGAGAGGGAAAGCATTAGAGAGAGCGGAAAGCGTGGCCAGGAGAGTTGAAGTGGGGGGGGGGGACAGAGGGAGAGAAAATAACACACAGAGAGAAACACACAGAGAGAAACACACAGAGACAGAGAGAGAAACAGAGAAACAGAGAAAGAGAGAGAGAAAGAGGGAAAGAGAGAGACAGACTGAGAGAGGACGGTGCCCTCTCATGCAAGGAGTCCCACAGTGTTTCAGAAGAGGGGGATAATGAGTTAACACTGCAGCCTGGTGAAAATGGCAACCACACAAAGACCAGGCTGTTGGAAGGGGTTGCACAACACTGGGAGCCGGAGAGGGGGGGAGAGATAGAGAGAGGGATGGGTTGGAGAAGGGAGGTGAGGGAGAGAGAGAGGAGGGAGGGAGATAGGAGAGGAGGGAGAGAGAGGGAGGGAGGGAGGGGATGGTGAGAGAGTGGGGGGGAGATAGGAGAGGAGGGAGATAGAAGGGGGCAGGGAGGGGGATGGGTTGGGGGAGAGAGGGACGGAGGATTTGGTTTAGACTTAGGTAGCAGTACATGAAGTTAATAAGGACCCCAAGAGAGAGGGGGCCTCTTCTCACGGCCCGCGGACGGAGAGCGATGAGACCCGAGCACGTGTTTGAGCACAGCGGACGAGGCATCTCCTGCATACCACAGGCACCGCTGAGGGAGAGAGGGAGAGGGGGATGGGTTGGAGAGGGAAGCAGTCACACTCGAAGCGAATGCAGCGAAACTGAGTCAGACTGACTGGACGTACTGAACGCTAGAGTGGGATAGCTGACAGGCGCAGCGACGATGGCGGTAAAGCTTCTCAGAGCCGGAGAGAGGGACAGGGGAAGGAGAGTGCCTACAACTGCTGAGGAGAGAAAAGAGGGTGAAAGAGTTACGGGTGAATGGAAGGAAAGTACCCGTTTGATATCCCTCTCACTTCAGACACGTAATGCGCGGACTGCGCGAATCGTACGACAAGCCCTGAGGGGGAGAGAGAGAGAGAGAGAGGAGGAGGAAGAGAGGGAAGAAAGGAAGAGAGGGAAGAGAAGGAGAGAGAGAGAAGAGAGACGGAGGGAGGGAGGATAAGGGCGGAGAGAGAGGGAGAGGAGAGAGAAAAGACAGCAGGAGAGAGTGCAGGAGGATAGAGAGCGTTCGAGACACAGAGAGATAGAGAGAAAGCACGTGAGAGAGGCAGGCGGAGGAGAGAGAGAATTCAGTCTCATTTTTTCCCGCCAGCCTGAGCTGTCATTGGTGGAGCAGACCTGACTCCCTGAGATCACAGACAAAATGGCTTCCTGCCTGCTGAGAACATCAGGGCACTGCCACACACACACACACACACACACACACACACACACACACACACACACACACACGTACATACACACAAACACACACACAGATGCATGCCATTAAGCACACAGGTACACATGACGAGGAGAGAGTAGGGAGAGGGGTAAAGTAGAGATAGCAAAGAGTGGACGAGAGTTGAGGAACTTAAAAGAGAGCATAGGAGCAAGAGAGGGATAGAGTAGAGAAAGCACGTGAGAGAGGCAGGCGGAGGAGAGAGAGAATTCAGTCTCATTTTTTCCCGCCAGCCTGAGCTGTCATTGGTGGAGCAGACCTGACTCCCTGAGATCACAGACTATAAAAATGCTTCCTGCCTCTGAGCTAACATCAGCGGCACGCCACACACACACCACACACACACCACACACTCTACACACACAACACACACACACACAACACGTACATACACCATCATCATACACACACACAGAGCGATCTCATTAAGGAAGCACACAGGTACACATGACTGTCACACACGGATACATGCAAACACATTGGCATTCTAACCTGCACGTATAGATTTTAATGAATAATAACAATCGTGGCGTTTCGTTGACATATTTGACGTCTTTAAACAGACTGACAAGGGGTATGTCGTTGGAGAGTCACAAAACAATTAGCGAGCGCGTTGATGATGTGTGACTGTGTTCTACATTCTATGACGCAGTTACATTTAAACCGTCCTTGTTTCCGTGCGTGTGCGTTTGTGTACGAGTGCGTTTCTGCGTGCATGTGCGAGCGAAAGTAATTGGCAAGCTGCCACATAATCCGAACGAGGGAATTTACGCCGTCGCGAGAACAAGTTCAACAAAAATGAAAACAGTTGCATTTCTTATTTGGTCCACTAGAGGGCGTTTTTGTTCGATTACAATTCGTCAAAGATGAGAGACGTCGTTCTTTTCTATCCTATGTCACTCTCTCTTTTTTCCTCTTTTGTCGCGTCATTTAAATTAAATTAAAGGTAATTTGATTGGCAGGAATGTTCAGGTTAAACAATGTTGCCAAAGCAGTCCACAGCAGGGTCAGGGACAGGACAGGGACAAGGGACAGGGACAGGATATAGACAGGACAGGGACAGGGACAGGACATAGACAGGACAGGGACAGAGACAGGACTGGGACAGAGACAGGGACAGGACAGGGACAGGACAGGACAGGACAGAACAGGGACAGGGACAGGACATAGACAGAACAGGGACAGGACAGGACAGGACAGGACAGAGACAGGGACAGGGACAGGGACAGAGACAGAGACAGGACAGGAACAGGGACAGGACAGGGACAGAGACAGGGACAGGACAGGGACAGGACAGGACAGGACAGGACAGGGACAGAGACAGGGACAGGACAGGAACAGGGACAGGACAGGGACAGAGACAGAGACAGGACAGGAACAGGGACAGGACAGGGACAGAGACAGGGACAGGGACAGGACAGGGACAGGACAGGACAGGACAGGACAGAACAGGTACAGGGACAGGACATAGACAGAACAGGGACAGGACAGGACAGGACAGGACAGAGACAGGACAGGGACAGGACAGAACAGGGACAGGACAGGACAGGGACAGAGACAGAGACAGAGACAGAGACAGAGACAGAGACAGAGACAGAGACAGGACAGGAACAGGGACAGGGACAGGGACAGTAACTTGGAGGGCGGAGTAACCAGTGAGACGGTTGTTATCAGACAACTGACAGATGAGAGACCTAGCTTAACTTCCTGTTGACAGAAACATGTACACACACACAGGCAGATACACACACATATATAAACACACACACAGTCTCACACCAGACTGACAGTCTGGATATGGCAGATATACTGGTATCATACTGACAGAGAGAGAAACGGAGAGGGAGAGAGAGAGAGAGAGAGAGAGAGAGGAGAGAGAGAGAGAGAGAGAGAGAGAGAGAGAGAGAGAGAGAGAGAGAGAGAGAGAGAGACATTCCTTCATTTGACAGTTTGGTACAGTTGTTTAGAAGTTTCACCAGAGGCAACATGATGGCAATGTCTGAACAACTAGAGACTGAAGCAGGTTAGTCACTTTCTACAGTTGCAATTCTCTCTCTCTCCTTTTCTCCCTCCTCTCTCCCTCTCTCCCTCTTTCCCTCTCCTCTCTCCTCTCCCTGCTCCCCTCCTATTTCCTCGTTCTCTCAGTAAAATAGTTGTTGGGAAGCACAACATGGCTAACTACATACTTGCATAAACTAGCGTTTAAGCTCCCAGGTCCCTTAGGTTTGCTTTCAGAAAACCAGCGACTGTTTTCCTTCTTAACATACCTGGATGAGTTTTGTACACGTGATTTTAAGAGAGTCTTGTAGAATTATCTGCATGTGTATGATGCCTTAAGCGTTTGTAAATGTGGGTAGCACATGTTTGGCAAAGAGCTGTGTGTGTGTGTGTGTGTGTGTTGCTGCGTTGGTGGGGGTGGGGCGGGGGGGGGGGCGTTCAAGGGTTCAGTTGGCTTGTCAGGGCGCAGAAGATAAGAATTGTGCCTGAGAAGGGAGACGATGTGTGTGTGTGTGTGTATGTGTATGTGGTTGGGGTGTATGTTGTGGTATGGTGTGTGACCCTACACCTCATCCTGACCCCCCACACACACACACAGGATTAACCTCTGACACACACACACATTCACACACCACACACACACACCCACAACACACACACACACACATCAACCAATCCTATCCTCCACCAACCACCATCAACAACACCAAAATGATTCAATACCCCTTCTGTGTGTCCATCCCATACAAAGGACGACTCTCTACACTCCTAACAAACATCACCCTTGTGTATCACCATCCTCACTACACACGCCCCAGTCTATACACACTGACAACCTAAACCTGCGGGATGACCCACATGCCAACACCACACACCACCAACGCGTAAACACCTACAATCACACATACCAGTGTCAAGCTAGGTGGAACAAAACACTCCCACACGTCAATGGACAAGATTCAGCTCGCTGACGGCAGACTGATGGGCTAAGAAGCTTAGGGTAAGTAAGGACCCAGCGAGCTGGGAGCGACCGAAGAGGGGAGATAGTGCATGAATGGAGGCGCGCGAGAGAATATTATGCGGCTCACTATTGCCTTGATATGACATCTGTATATCAATCGATGCAGGGCTTTAGATTGACAAGAGAAGCATAAAACAAGATCACCTCCACTATTCGGTAAGTTCTTGCCGTTTATGCAATTCACCAATCGCACTCCCACACCCAGTGTGAACTCGTACAAACACTACTTAGCTATCCACTCATGTCCGACCAGAAAAAGTGGACACGGGATAACTAGGCATCGCATCGCCACACACAGCACTATCAGCTCATGGACGTCTTTATATATTAGAACTAATCACACAAAGCTGCGAGCACATAGCGACGCCACTAACAAGACAGGTGACTGCGAAATACTTTTTATTATTCTATCATTACATCCACTGTATTCTTCATTATGTCACAAAACACACACACACACGCACACTAGCACACACACACACTCAATGGGCATATAACACAAACACACCAGCACAGACAACACCAACAGCACACACACTCACTAATGGTCATACACACACACACTTTTTGGTTTACAGCACACATCTCTACACACACACACACACAAACACACACACACACACAGCCTGACAGCTAACGTCAGTTGGCCTCTGTGCCAACTCTTGTTCTTTTTCATCCCACAATCTAGACATATGGCTGTGTCTCCTCTGGATCATAGCAGATTATAATCCTCAGATTATAATCTGAGATTTCGAGGGATTAAAGAGCCGTACAGGACCCTTCCTCGGGCTAAGTGACTTCTGGCAGATGTGGGCGTCGATGTGCTGTCTGTGTAACATGTCCAATCCCAAACGAGTTGTTTGTGTGCCTGTAGGTGCACGTGTGTGTGGAGGGAAGAGGTGCTTAAAGCAGAATTTCTCAAAACGTGTCTCGAATTGTTTACTTTAAAATGTGTTATATTGTCTGTTTTAATGGACCGTACACTCTCGAGTCAACGGATGACCGGACTAATCGGTTAATTCAATTGTGACTTCACGTGTCATCGATTTATTGATCAGCGTAGTAGCTCCGCGCGATTGATTTATCCAGACTATAAAGAATTGTCTTAGCGTCTGTGGTGCCGAGTTGTTTTGAATACAATTCACTGACTGTCTCGCTGAACCGCGCGTGTTTGTGCTCGCGTCTCTGTCTGAGTTGCGTGATGTGTGAATTCAAGGGCAATAATTTCAATTATGCCATTTGAAGGCATTTACTTGACATCGAATCAAATCAAATTTCAGTCATCATCAAATTGTCGTCGTTTGCCTTCTCCTGTCCCCTAATGGTAGGATCGGGCTATCAGGTCAATATCCGCCCATGTCAGTTACACGGAGACAAAAAACGAACTTAGACGCCTGACTGCTTTAATTGCAAAAAGCGCCTTGCTTTGCACTGTGTGTAGTTGGGGGAGGGAGAGACAAGGCGGTGGAACGGTGTCCATCCATCCTAGCGACAGAGGACGAGGTGAAGAGGAGCAGATAGAGACGAAGGGGGAGAGGGGCAACGTACGGAGAGAGAGAGGAGGAGGGCCTTCAGCTATTGTTCATGTCTGCCGACGAACAAAGGGTTGGTCGGGGTCTGTACGTAAATCCAAAGCAGGCTTCTGCCCACTAAACCGGGCCTCATGCGGGACAAAATCTAACCGAACCCCGCTATCCGTTTTAACACCGTTCTATCCGTACTCATATTTTTTTCCTGGAAAAGGTGGGACGCTCAGTATCGCGCCGCGAACCAAACCAGCCACCGTAGTGGTCCCGTTTTTACGCACGGAGCGTGCAAGACGGTCAATCGCGGATCTGTAAACATCAATTTTTTGATTGAACTTCTTTGCAGGTAATGTTGCACTTTCGTCACATACGTAAGATTCAATTCATATACTGGAGCTCGTCTATTGATTTTTTCGATCACGTCTGCCTATGGTCTCGGTCCGGTTGCGCGTCCTTATTTAATCGTATTTCTCAATATTTTGCTGGAATGCTAACGTGCTAACGAGCTAGCCTGGATGTGCCAAGTGAAATGGCTAGCGCTTGGAAACCAGCCTGGCTTAGGCCGACGGCCACTCGGGGGTTGTTGTGTAGTCAGCGGTTTTACACTGCTAGCCTGTTAGCTACCGCTAAGCTAGCTCCTTCTTCTCCACGTTAAACATGTTTTTGTTTGTGGTGTTGCTTGTGGTCTGTATTACTCCAAGTTGTAATGGACGGTCATGAAGTAAAGCGATCCAAACTAATCAGCGGTTGTTTAAAAGCAGTAGACTAGCTGAGTTAGCCATCGTCTTTAGCTTCGTAGCCGAGCCAAGTCTAGTTAAAGCTACTAGCTTAGCTGGGTAACCAAATCAGCGTCGGACACACAGGAGATGATTAAAAGCGGACTGACTTAGTCACTCGGTTAACATGTTAATAACACAGTTACAAAAGATCGGTTACCTTTAAATAACATGATTTGGATTGCAGAGTTATCTGGTTAGACACCCAGAATCATTTGTATTGGAGCACCTAGCGTCACTTGAGATTAGCTTTCATGATGGAGAAAACTGTGGAAATATTGAAATAGTTGCAATATTGTTGAGAGTCAAATGTATTGGAGGTGGTTTGTGTGTTCCCTGTTAATAATGTTGTAGCATTGAGGGATTCACTTGTTTGTCTCGACCTCCTGAGCTGGGAGTGTTGACATGCAAGGTTTCACTGACAGTTTAGATCAGGTTTAAGCCAATAAACATCACTCAACGTCAGGAAATGCATATGTTAAAACTGTTGTGCTACTAAAGTGAGTGTGTGTGTGAGTGTGTGTGAGTGTGTGAGTGTGAGTGTGTGTGTGTGTGTGTGTGTGTGTGTGAGTGTGTGAGTGTGAGATGAAGCGGAGAGGAAGTGGGGTGTGTATGTTATTTGATTAGACACTGTCTGGTCGTTAGGCACCAACGGACAGTTACTCGTGCTGATGCTGCACTCAGCAGCTAATGGCTACTCTAATATTATTTATTTATTATCTGTTTATGTGTTTTGTGGTGTTGCTAAAATGCTTTGAAATTAGGCTGTGGGTTTTAAACAGTAGCCGCGAGCGAGGTCAAGCGGTATTTCAGCATGACTCATTAGATTGGCGAAGACGGTCAACGTTTGTCGTTGAAAGATTTGTTTTTCTTCTCATTTTAATCTTCAGTTGTAGAAGGTTTGATTTCCTGAATTGAGAGTTGATCATGTAAGAGTGCATGGCTGGGACCACAGTACCAGGGGTGTGCGTGCGTGTGCGTGAGCGTGTGTGTGTGCGCGAGCGTGTGTGTGTGCGCGTGTGCGCGAGCGTGTGTGTGTGTGTTCTGTAGAGTGTCCTCCTGCTCTGTCCAGATTTGACAGTACTTAGATGAATGTTTCATGAGACTGCACTAAACCCAGGTGTCACTTCCGGCTTGTCTATGTGTTAAACACCAGTGTATGTGTGTGTTTATGTCACTACGTGTGTGTGTCTTTATGTCCCTGTGTGTGTGTGTGTGTGTTTATGTCACTACGTGTGTGTGTCTTTATGTCCCTGTGTGTGTGTGTGTGTGTTTATGTTCATTGTGTGTGTGTCCTTTTGACGTCCTGTGTTGTGTGTGTGTGTGTTTATGTCACTACGTGTGTGTTGTCTTTATGTCCGTGTGTGTGTGTGGTGTTGTGTGCTTTACTGTCAACTACGTGTGTGTGTCTTTATGTCCCTGTGTGTGTGTGTGTGTTTATGTCACTACGTGTGTGTGTCTTTATGTCCCTGTGTGTGTGTTTGTTTTTTGTTTATATCTGTGTGCGAGTTTATGTCCCTGTGTGTGTGTGTGTGTGTGTGTGTGTGTGTGCTGGTTCAAAATTCATACCTCAGATTTAAAATGTTTTCTCCTAACTGTAGTTGAAAACACAGACACACACACACAAAACACACACAGAACATCAGTCAGGTGTTTAATATGCAGAGACAAGGGGAGGCGGTAAAGAGGCGGGGCTTAGAGAGGTCATGACCCCTGGCTTCCCTGACTGGATGGCCTTTATTGTGGAGCTAGCTATGCAATTAAAGCACACAGGATGGGGCGGGGCTGTGTGAGTGTTTGTGTGTGTGTGTGTGTGTGTGTGTGTGTGGAGAGACTGTGTGTGTGTGTCTGGGGGGGTGTGTGTTTGTATGTGTGGAGAGAGTGTGTGTGGGGTGTGTGTTTGTGTGGAGAGAGTGTGTGCGCGTGGTGAGTGTATGTGTGTGTGTGTGAGTGTGTGTGTGGGGTGTGTGTTTGTGTGTGTCGAGAGTGTGTGTGTGGGGGGGGAGTGTTTAGAGGGTAGTGGGGGTACATTGACTGGTATTGGTTTGTGGGTTGAGAGGATCAATTTAAGGGCAACAGTGAAATAGGAAAATGGTTGGAATCGAAGTCTACTTTGATAAGCTATCTCTGTTGTGTGTGTGTGTGTGTGTTGTGTGGTGTGTTTGTGTGCGTGCGCTTGTGTTTGTGTGTGAGAGAGGGGGAGAGAGACTAATGGAAAAGAGGAAGAGGAGAGTAAGAAGGAAAGACTGGTAAAAACCGGTTCTTGACACACACACACAGTTTTTACCTTGGCTACTGTTATCTGAACTAATAGCTCTCTCTGCCTCCTTCTCTCCTCCTTCCTCCTCTCTCTTCTCTCTTCTCTCTTCTCCTCACTCACTCTCTCTCTCTCATCTCTCCTCACCTCTTCTCTCCTCTCCCCACCTCCATCCTCTCTCCTCCTGTCTCCTCCAGGCTGTTCCTCCAAGTCGTTCAAGCTGTACTCCCCCAAGGAGCCCCCGAACGGTAGCGCCTTCCCCCCCTTCCACCCAGGAACCATGCTGGACAGAGACGTGGGGTGGGTGCTGTCTGCATGTGTATGGGATTACTGTGTGTGTGTGTGTGTGTGTGCGTGTGTGTGTGTGTGTGTGAGAGTGGGGGGGGGTTATTGTGTATGTGAGTGTGTGTAGGGGGGGTACTCTGTGTGTGCGTGTGTGTGCACGTGCGTGTGTGTGTGTGGGGGGTTACTGTGTGTGTGTATGCGTGTGTGGGGGGGTTACTGTGTGTGTGGGGGTGTACTCTGTGTGTGTGTGTGCGTGTGTGTGTGCGCGCGCGCGTGCGTGTGTGTGTGGGGGGTGGGGGTGCTCTGTGTGTGTCT
This sequence comes from Plecoglossus altivelis, assembly GCA_036571765.1. Lineage (NCBI taxonomy): Eukaryota > Metazoa > Chordata > Actinopteri > Osmeriformes > Plecoglossidae > Plecoglossus > Plecoglossus altivelis. Next base: position 505,786 of record BROE01000002.1, read on the forward strand.
TGCTGTGTCAGCGGTCTGCGGTCAGCTTCCTGTTCTGGTAGATAAAGAAAACAGGAAGTGATGTTGAAGCAGGATTGTCAGCTGTACATGAGGAGTTACTGGTGTATGTGTGTGTCTCTGCAGCCCTACCCCCATGTACCCCCCCACATACCTGGAGCCAGGCATAGGGTAAGATCCGAACACACACACACACAGACACACACACAGAACACACACAGAACACACGACACACACCAAACACACACACAGAGACACACAACACACACACAGACAAACACATTTACACACTCACACGTACACAGTGTTTTACACACAGACACACACAAGACCACACAGACATCACACACACACAGACACAGTGCACACACACAAACACACCCACATCGCCGCACGACACAGACACGCACACGCACACACACACGCGACCGACACACCACACACACACACACACCACACACAGCCCACCACACACACGCGTAGAGCGAATAGACCCAGTAAGAATATAATACATCTTATACACTCAGTGCAATTGAACTGACAGACATGTGAGAATGGAACCAAATGGGACCAGGGTCCCTAGTGGAATAGAACTACCTGGTGTAGGAAAGGAGGAAAAGGGCTCAGAATTAAAGAGAAGTTTTTGTATTTATCAATGATTTAACTCTTTCATCCTTTCTCCTCTTCTTCTCTCTTCCTTCCTCTTTCCTCTTCTCTCCTCTCCTCCTCCTATCTTTCCTTCCCTCTCCTCTCCCTCTCTCCCTCTCCCATCTCTCTCTTCCTCTCCTTCCCATCTCTCTCTCCATCCTCTCTCATCCTCTCCTCTTCCTCTCTCTCCCTCTCTCCTCTCCTCCTCTCTTCCCTTCCTCTTCCTCCTCCTCTCCCTCCTCTCCTTTCCTCTCCTCTCCCTCCCTCTCTCTTCCTCTCTTCATCCTTCTCCTGTTAGGAGACACACCCCGTATGGGAACCAGACAGACTACAGGATATTTGAGCTCAACAAAAGGCTACAGAACTGGACGGAGGTATAAACACACACAAACACACGTGCACTCTTGCATACATACAGTTATGTCTTCTAATCTCTGTTTACGTTGGGGTTTTTTTTATTTGTGCCTCTCCTTTCCTCCTCCACTCCTCCTCTCTCCCTCTCTCCTCTCTTTCTCTCCTCCCTCTCCTTCTCTCCTCTTCCTCCTCCTCTGTCTCCCCCACTCTCTGCCCCCTTCCTCCTCCTCCCTCTCCTGGCGGAGTGTGATACTGTGGTGGGATGCTTCACTACAGAGTTCTTTTGAGGATGACGCCATGTGACGCATCACTTCTGTCTGGAGGACGGTCAAGTACAGTGAGACACACCACACACTCGCCACGTGTAGACACACACATATATATACACAACACACATTATACAACACACACATATATACACAACACACTCACGACACCACACACGACCAATATATATACGAACACACCACACATACATATCATATATATACACACAGTTATTTGTCTCTCCTCTTGTCTCTCTCCTCTGCCTGTCCTCTCCAGTCTCTGCTTCGCCTTGTCTGTCTCTCTCTGTTCGTCTCTCTCTCCTCTTCTCTCTACACACTCAAGCCATCCTCACAGTCCGTCTTCCTTCTCAACTTCCTGTGTTCCGCCCCTCCGCAGCGATTGGCCGGACGCTGATCCCTCGGTACTTCCGCAGCATCTTCGAGGGCGGAGCCGCAGAGCTGTTCTACGTGCTCAAGCACCCTAAGGAGTCTTTCCACAGTAACTTTGTGTCTCTGGACTGTGACCAGTGTACCATGGTTACTCAGAACGGCAAGCCCATGTTCACACAGGTACACACGAGTGTGTGTGTGTGTGTGTGTG
>BROE01000002.1:507699-520199 GCA_036571765.1 Plecoglossus altivelis
CGCACACACACACACCCACAGACACACACACACACAACACACACACACACACGACAGTCACACACACCACACACAACTACACGTAGAGCAGAGATAAGCCCAGTAGAATCTAATACCATCTTATACACTCAGTGCAATTGAACTGACAGACATGTGAGAATGGAACCAAATGGGACCAGGGTCCCTAGTGGAATAGAACTACCTGGTGTAGGAAAGGAGGAAAAGGGCTCAGAATTAAAGAGAAGTTTTTGTATTTATCAATGATTTAACTCTTCTCATCCTTCTCCTCTTCCCTCTCCTCTTCCCTCTCCTCTTCCCTCTCCTCTCCCTCTCCCCTCCCCTCCTCTCATCCTTCTCCTCTTCCCTCTCCTCTCCCTCTCCCCTCCCCTCCTCCCATCCTTCTCCTCTTCCCTCTCCTCTCCCATCCTCTCCTCTCCCATCCCCTCCTCTCATCCTTCTCCTCTTCCCTCTCCTCTCCCCTCCTCTCCCTCTCCCCTCCTCTCTTCCCTCTCCTCTCCCATCCTCTCCTCTCCCATCCTCTCCTCTTCCCTCTCCTCCGATGTCTCCGTGGAACTCCCTGTACCTGAAACCGGGGATGAGTAGCATGTGTATTACAATGTTGTGACTCGAGTTTTTTACTGTTGTGTGCTCTGTCTGTCGGCTTGTAGGGCGACTTGGCTGCTGCGTCGTGGCAACACGGGGCTCGTTTATGTCGGGTGTTGCCCCTCCCTCCTTCCCTCTCCTCTCCTCTCATCCTTCTCCTGTTAGGAGACACACCCCGTATGGGAACCAGACAGACTACAGGATATTTGAGCTCAACAAAAGGCTACAGAACTGGACGGAGGTATAAACACCACACACACACACACGTGCACTCTTGCATACATACAGTTATGTCTTCTAATCTCTGTTTAACGTTGGGGTTTCTTTTTATTTGCCTCCTCTCTTCTCCTCCCCTCCACTCCCCTCCTCTCCTCCCCCTCCTCCTTCCCTCTCCTTCCTCTCTCCCTCTCCCTCTACTCGCTTCCTCCCTCCCTCCTCCTCTCATCCTCCCCCCATCCTCCTCCCTCTACACTCCTCCTCCCCTCTCCTGCAGGAGTGTGATAACCTGTGGTGGGATGCCTTCACTACAGAGTTCTTTGAGGATGACGCCATGCTGACCATCACCTTCTGTCTGGAGGACGGTCCCAAACGCTACAGTGAGACACACACACACACTCACGCACACACACACATATATATACACACACACACATATATACACACACACACATATATACACACACACACACTCACGCACACACACACACACACACATATATACACACACACACACACACATACATATACATATATATACACACAGTCTATTGCATGCTCCCCTCTCTGTCTCTCTCCCTCTGCCTGTCCCTCTCTCAGTCTCTGCTTCCGCCTCTCTCTCTCTCTCTGTCTCAGTCTCTCTCCCTCCCTCTCTCTCCTACCACACTCCAACGCCATCCTCACAGTCTCGTCTTCCCTTCTCACACTTCCTGTGTCCCGCCCCCCCTCCGCAGCGATTGGCCGGACGCTGATCCCTCGGTACTTCCGCAGCATCTTCGAGGGCGGAGCCGCAGAGCTGTTCTATGTGCTCAAGCACCCTAAGGAGTCTTTCCACAGTAACTTTGTGTCTCTGGACTGTGACCAGTGTACCATGGTTACTCAGAACGGCAAGCCCATGTTCACACAGGTACACACGAGTGTGTGTGTGTGTGTGTGTGGAGAGGGTATTAACATGTAGGCTGGGGTTATAGTGTGTGTGACCTTTGACCTCTGACCTAGGTGTGTGTGGAGAGGAGACTAACATGTGTAGGCTGGGGTTACAGTGAGTGTAAGACCTTTGACCTCTGGCCTAGGTATGTGTGGAGAGGAGACTAACATGTGTAGGCTGGGGTTACAGTGTGTGTAAGACCTTTGACCTCTGACCTAGGTATGTGTGGAGGGGCGTCTGTACCTGGAGTTCATGTTTGACGACATGATGAGGATCAAGACCTGGCATTTCAGCATCAGACAACACCGAGAGCTCATCCCCCGCAGTATACTGGCCATGCATGTGAGAAGCACACACACTCACACACACTCACTCACACTCTCTCTCTCTCTCTCTCTCTCACACACACACACAGGGCAGTATACTGGCCATGCATGTGAGAAACACACACACTCACACACTCTCACACAGGACAGGGCAGTGTACTGGCCATGCATGTGAGAAACACAGACACACTCTCTCACAAGCACACATATACACACACACAGCACAGTGTTCTGTGTGTCTCTCAGACACATGACCTCTGACCTGATCTGTGATAGGCCCAGGACCCACAGATGTTGGACCAGCTGTCTAAGAACACCACCAGGTGTGGCCTGTCCAACTCCACCCTCAACTACCTCCGAGTGAGTCTCCACCCCCCCTCTCTCTCTTTCTCTTTCTCTCTCTCTCTCTGTCTCTCTCTCTCTGTCTCCTCTCTGTCTCTCTCTCTGTCTCCTCTCTCTCTGTCTTCTCTCTCTCTCTCCTCTCTGTCTGTCTCTTCTCTCTGTCTCCTCTCTCTCTCTGTCTCCTCTCTCTCTCTGTCTCCTCTCTCTCTCGCTCTCGCTCTGGCTCTCGGTCTCGGTCTCTGTCTCTCTCTGTCTGACCTCTTTCACATATCTCTAAATTGCCACCCAAATTCATGTAACACCCCCATCACTTTTCCTCCCTCTCTTCCACTCTCTCTCCCTCTCCCCCTCAACCCTCTCTTCCCTCCCTTCCTCTCTCTCCCCCTCAACCCTCCCTTCCTCTCTCCCTGTCCCCTATCCCTTCCAGCTGTGTGTGATCCTAGAGCCCATGCAGGAGCTGATGTCCAGACACAAGACCTACAGTCTCAGCCCCCGGGACTGTCTGAAGACCTGCCTCTTCCAGAAGTGGCAGAGGATGGTGGCGCCCCCAGGTAGAACACGTACACACGCATGGACACACACACACATACACATACACACAGACACACACACATACAGCATACACACACTTAACGCTTCTCTATCTCAACCAGCCAGCCAGACTCCGAATGACAAACACACACACACACTGTGATCCTAACCCTCCCCCCTCCTCTCGTCCTCTCCTCCTCCTCTTCCTCCTCCTCTTCCTCCTCCTCCTCCTCCTCCTCCCCCAGCTGAGCCAGCCCGTCAGGCCCCTAACAAACGAAGGAAGCGTAAGATGTCTGGAGGCAGCACCATGAGCGCTGGAGGAGGGACCAACAACAGCAGTAACAGCAAGAAGAAGAGCCCAGCCAGCAGCTTCCCTCTGTCCAGCCAGGTCCCGGTGAGTAGCTCCCCCTGCTGGAAGGAAGACGAGCTAAACCGTCCAGACACCCCCGCTTCTCAACGTGGTACATTCCTCTTTTCATTCAGGACGTGATGGTGGTGGGAGAGCCCACTCTGATGGGAGGGGAGTTTGGCGACGAGGACGAGCGCCTGATCACGCGGCTGGAGAACACGCAGTTCGACGCGGCCAACGGGCTCGACGACGAAGACAGCTTCAACAACTCGCCGGCGCTCGGCGCCAACTCGCCCTGGAACAACAAGGCCCCGTCCAGCCAGGAGAGCAAGAGCGACAACCCCACCTCCCAGGCCTCGCAGTAGAGCCCAGAGCAGAGAAACCTCAAACTCCAGACATCGCAGTAGAGCCCAGAGCAGAAGCAGCAACAACCCCAGAACGAGTCCAGAAACTCACCCCCCCCCCCCCCCAAACTCCGCGCAAGGAATTGCAACCGAGCCCCGAATTGTTTTCAAAAAAAAATCTTTTTTTTTTTTACTCAAATCCCCACTGTCGAGGAAATGCAGACCAACACACTCCCAGACATCACCGTCGAGCCCAGAGCAGAGAAACCCCCCCCCTGGATTCCCCCAGAATGCATCTACCATACACTGCTAGTCCGTCTGTTCCAGGCATAGCAGTCAAGCCCAGAGCTCACCGCTCCATCATCTCCTGATCGTTTCACCTGAAGTCAGACTCCATCAGGGAGGTGATCCATCACTGGCCACGCCCACAGAGAGACGAATGAATAGGGGACGAGGTGGTGGTGGTGGTGGGAGTAGTCATGGGAGGGGTGAGGAAGGGGGACAGGCTGGTAGAAAGTTGGCCAGGTGCCAAGGAGTCATCATACGCAGCACCGTGAGTCGCGTTTATTGACTGCTCCATGTGTCTTGCTTGGTAGGGGTAGATGCGATGTGTGTTTATGTGTGTGTGGTGTGCGAGTGTGTGTGTGTGTGTGGGGTGTGTGTGTGTGTGCTGCATGTGTGGTCGTGTGTGGGGAATGTGGTCTCCTTGGTGGGTTTAAAAAACCTGGACTCTGCTAAAACACATGGGCCGGAGTAAAGTGCTGTCTTACACCACACACACACACCACACGACACACACACACACACAGTCAGACTGGATGCTCAACTGTGATACTAGGGGCCCCTCTTGTACACACACAGACACACAGACACGACACCACACACAGACACACACCACACACACACAGGATAAAGAGAGATGGAAGGATCTTGGGAACCCAACTTTCTTTGGTAGCAGCTTGGCTGCTGTATACTTTTAAACAGAGAGCATTTAAACACACACACCTGTTTTAAGAATTTTTTACCAGTCTGAATTTCCCTAGAATGTTTTTTCTCGTTTATACGCAGGCATTTCAATAGTTTTTTTTTATTTTTTACCAATATTGAAACAGCTACAAACCAAGAAGTTTAACACGTCTTTTATCTCCCCGAAAAAAAAGATATATTTGGGTTTTTATTAATCGTTTTATGTTTATATAAGAAAGAAATAATTTAGTGTGGATGTTTTTTCTTTTGCGTTCTTTTTGGAAGATTTGACATTTGTTTTTTGTGTATTTGTGCTTGTATATTTAAGGTAGTATCAGTCCGACTGTAACACGCTGTATTCTTACTAGAGTTACCTAAAGCCATCATTATCTAATGTCAAAGAAGAAAAAGTTAAAAAAATGAAAAAATGACAACACAAACCTCTCCCTCTCTCATCCCCCCTTCAGTCATCTCCTCCTCCCTCCCTCCTCCCTCCAGTCATCTCCCTCCCTCCAATCATCTCCTATCCCTTCTCCCCCCACCAGTCATCTATCTCTCCTCCCTCCCCCCCCAGTTCATGTTATTCTCCCGTATCCCTCCTCGCCTCCTGATGCCCCCCTTGGCCAAATCAATCTTGCCGTATCCCTTCTCCCGCCCGACAGTAATCTATCTCTCCTCCCTCCCCCCTCCAGGTCATCTCCGTGATCCTCCTCGCCTCCTCCCCCCTCCAATCAATCTCCTATCCCTCCTCCCTCCTTCCCCCCTCCAGTCATCTTCTATCTCTCCTCCCTCGCCCCTCCAGTCATCTCCTATCTCCCCTCCCTCCCCCTTCCAGTCATCTCCTATCCCTCCTCCCTCCCCCATTCCCCCCTCTCTCTCTTGTTAAACTTGTGTATATTGGATTGAAGACATCGCTCGGGTACAGAGTCACCACTTGAAGGAGTCGCCTCTGAGAGTTCAATTCTGAATCTTCGTTTTCTATTTATTATCAGACTAAAATCACACACACACACACACACACCGTTTTTACAACTGTCTCCTATATCTGTCTGTCTAACCTTGATCATAAACGTGGTCGTTTACACTGCTACCTTGAAACATGTTTGTGTGCCCCCCCCCCTCCTTCTTCTCCCCTCCCCCCCCTTCATCCGTACAAATAAAGTCAATACATCAAATCAAGAGCCAATCACATTGTATTCCTATAGCTTTGTTTGCAAAAAGTGTCATAGATGGCGTCACAGACGACCATAGAACTGCCCCTACGTCACTATTCGAATGATAAACGTAATCGCTCATATCCAAGTATGTTGTGTTCACGTATAACTAGCTGGTCAAATCAAACAGTCGTATTGGCATCACCATAGACTGATGCCAAATACGGTTCGGTGATCCCTTTGTCCACCACAAGAGGGCGCCCTAAACTCCTGCCGTAATCAGCTTTTCCTCGGTCCCCGTCCCCCCGTCCCCGTCCCCTCCGCCTCCAAAACACACGCGGGTAGCTTTGTAACGTTTTATTTTCGGTCCGTTGACATGAGACGGTAAACTTGTGTTTGTTTTCTTTTTAATGCCGATTGTTTTTTTCAGGAGGAGCTGCAGTTGTGAGTGAATGGTGACTTCTCGTACCCTCCGCAGAATCTGTAGAAAACAAAACAAAACAAAAAAAAGACAAAATCCTTGTTTGATATATATTTTTTTGATTTGGTTAGTTTCTGCCCTTGATAATTAATGTATGGTACCAATAAAAAGATACATTTTCACTTTAAAAAGATAATTGAGTTTTTGTCATTTGTGCCACCGATTTTCCCGCTCATCCCACAGAATCAAACCAACACAGACTCATGATTGACTTGACCTTTTTTGATGTGGTTTCAGAAATAAACACAAAACGATTCAAATGTCACATTGAGGAGACCGACACAACAGATATGACAGGGAAACGAAAGACTTGCTGTTGACCTTTCAAAATGTGCTAGTCCTTCTGTCACATTTTGCCCACTCTGTCTGACATTCCTAGACGCGCTCGTATTGTTGTCGGACAAACACTCTTTCACCGCCGATCTGATGATATTTTCTCTGTTTCAACGATAGAGCACATAACATGTGACATGGAAAATGCTTTTTCACACTGAAAACCTTCCAACAATAAAGTACAACGAAAATTTAGTAGGATATCATTGCGTTTTGGCCAACTTTTTGCCTTTTAATTTTGTCTGTTGTATGCAGACAACAGACAAACGTCATTCAACTTCATCTTTAATCCTCTACACCGAGAAAACAAAGATGGTTTTTGACGTAGATCAGCCGTGGACTGTAGAACAGGACGGGCGTTAAGACCATGCGGACAGACAAAAAAGGGAAGGGAGTCGACTCGCTTTCCGGGCTAGCTCCTGGCTAACAAGCTAACTCTTTCAGACCCAATTTAAACTGCCATTTCGCCCGATTAATTTTCTCTTAACGCTATGGATTCCTAAAAACATCGTTCGACCGAGGTGAGAAGCGTTTTTTAACTTGTCCAGTTCCGTCCGTTGAACGTTGTCTTGCATTTTCAGTGACATAAAATGTTACTTGTAGAAAGGCTACATTGTTTTTGCCCTGGAAGTAGGTTGCGAGCAACTAATATTGAGCTGTTAAGATAGCATGCTAAACATGCTATCGATAAGAGAATCATGTTCGATTAAAATACGTTTCGTGGTAACTAGATCAGCTTTGTAGCTCAGGAAGCCACAGATCTTAAACATACGATAATCCAAGAATGTAGTAAATGTCACAATGCAAAACAGCTAACTTTAGCTAGCGAAACTGCGAGAGCTAAGCTAGCTTGCTTGGTACACGTTCATGTTGTTCTGATCAGCTGTAAGGTAGCTAGCCTGTGATTGAGTGCATCACACCAGTCTGTTAACCACAAGCTAATTAGCATTGCAACATCCAGGGCAGCTGCTACGTTCAAACTCGATCAACAAACCAACTATAACGCATGAGCACAGCACGATTAAAGTAAGTGCGATGAGGAGTCACAACCTTTATAAACATCGACGTGATATTATGTTCATTATCCAAGCAAAACAATCTGATGATTCAGGCCTAGCTGAATGCTGTAGTGGAATTCATACTGTCTGTATGCGACAAGTGTTCAAACAGGATGTTAGTATTTGTTTGTGTGTGTGGCTGTGTTGTAAACCGATCCCAGTCCAGAACTAGCAGTACAGTAGATTAGTTATTGACATACGAGGTGGTGAGTTTGCACGTTTGGCTGCCAGCATTGCGCTTTCTGTAACTTAGACTACGTTACTTTAACTGGTCCACCCTAAACTAGGATGGCGTTTAGAAACAAGAACAAATGGAAAGCGATGACTTCCATTAAACCGAAGGCAACAGGTTCCTCGCACGGAACAGTTGCCTAACAGTTATCATGCTTATCTAATTATGCCTCACACGAAGGAATTACGATGTTCCTGCTGAGGTACGATAAGTACATTCCAACTTACCGAGCAACTTGATAATCTATGGAATGAATGAAGGGCTGACGTCAGAGAAACGGTTGTCATTCATTTGTAGCGATCATCGCTCACCTGGTGACCGTTTACTAATGACCCTGGTAACGTATCTATCTAGTCGTGGTTTGGTTGTTAGAAATGTGGGGTTTCTGTGCGGGCTATTAGCGGTGCTAACTCTGTGTGTGTGTGTGTGTGTCTGTGTGTGTCTGTGTGTGTGTGTCTGTATGTGTGTCTGTGTGTCTGTGTGCGTGTCTGTGTGCGTGCGTTTGTCTGTGTGTGCGTGTCTGTGTGCGTGCGTGTGTCTGTGTCTGTGTGTGTGTGTGTGTCTGTGTGTGTGTGTGTGTGTCCCAGACCCAGAAATGTCTCAGGTGGAGAAGAAGGCGGGGCTTCTGAGGAGAACATCCTCTTCTAAGAAACCCCTGAAAGAGAAGGTGGTGCTGATGTATGATGAGGTGTTTGGGGTAAGAAGAATGGAGGAGGGGGGAGGGAGGGGGGGTAGTGGGATGGAGGGGGGGGAACGCTTGAGAGAGATGACAGAGTAGGCGAGGGGGAAGGAGCGGAGGGAGGTAGTTAGGGGATGGAGAGGGGGAGGTCGAGGGTGGGGTGGGAGGGATGGAGAGGGGGCGGGGTGAAGTGAGGGAGGAGAAATACAGAAGAAGAGGGGCGAGTGAGGGTGAGGTAGATAGTGAAGAGAATAGGGGAGGCGACAGAGACAAAGGAAGAGGAAATGGGTGAGAGAAGGGAGGAGGGTGAGGAGGCGAGGGGACGAGGGGTGGAGGCGAAATTGGTTGCTCCTTTCCATCCTCTCTCACGTTATGCGGTCCTCGGTCTATTGCGGCAAGAGTTGGGCGTAGATACTAGAAAATAGACGTGAGAGACCTACCTCTCAGTAGAGTGACACTGAGAGTTCGGAGAGGGTTTTAGCGCTGGTAGAGGGTTACGGTACCAAACGAGTCATTCCACGCGGAACAGCGTTCGGATATTGGAGGCAGAATAGCCCTCATTAGCTCTATTTAAAGTGAAAAAGTCCTGGACGTCGCCGCATGGAGAATCATAGGGGAATAGGAGCCTGGAGAGGAGAGGTGAAGTGAGACAGGGGACGAAAGAGGGGACTAGCCTCGGATGGAAGAATGAGAGGTGGATTTGATTTGATGCTAATTACATGACACCAGGAGCTGGCTAGCAGCACCCACACAGAGCAAATGGCTGGCGCACGCACAGCACACCTGATAACCATCCATGTCGGAAAGTTGGAGCAAAGCGGATGTTATATCATTGAACACAGGTACTTGGCTGCCTAGCCTCTCTGTTGACATGGGGCTAACCTACCTTCCCCTTCTCCCCAATCCCCCCTTACTCTGCCTCCCCCCAGATTGTCTTTCTATCTATCTATCTATCTATGTGTGTGTGCCCATGGGGTATTTGGCTGAGTTTGTACAATGGAGGAAGAAGTTACAGAGGCAGTTTGATGATTCAACCATAGCTCCCATTACACCTCGTTTCATCAGCTCGTCGTCAGGGTTACAGGGGTACAAGGCGGAAGGCGGGACTGCAATCTTGGAATAGGGAGAGGATACACTATCTGGACTTGGAGTGTAGAGGTGGAGGTGGGGGGGGAGGGGGCTGGGGGGCTGGAACGGCCTGAGAAGCCGCCGAATAGTCAGTCGAGCTGATGACACGAATCGGATCTGGGGTAGAAAAAGCAGCCTGAAGGGGTGTGGCAGCACCAGGCCTGGGGCTTTGGTTTAGTATCTGGAATCAGGTCAGTCCTCACAACAACACCAGCCCACACAGGACAGGGAGGGAGGAGGACGAGGGGAGAGGGAGGGGAGGGGAGGGGAGGAATGGGAGGGGAGAGGGAAGGAGGGATGGAGGGAGAAAGAAGGATGGTGAGGGAGAGAGAGAACAGAGAAAGAGAAAAGGCGAGAAGTGACAGAGAGGTAGACAATGACAGAAAGAGGGCTGATAAGGAGTTGTGTGTGTTTGGGAGGGGGGTGAACGTGCGGAGAAACGGGGTAGGACCAGGAGATGAACACCATCAAAAAGCACAGGGGAGAAAGAAGAAGGAGGATGGACTGAAGGAGACAAAGATGGGGACAGGATGGGGTTGTGACATGTTTGGGTGTTATTGTTTAGTTGGTCCTGCATCTATGTGTGCATGGAGTGTATGCAGGGCAAGATGTGCATGAGGGAGAAGGTATAATTTGCTGTGGTGTGTGTTGTGGGGTGTGGGGCAGTCTGGTAGTGGGATGGGGTTGGAGGGTGCTGTTGGCGATACTGATGGATGGAGAGATGAGTAGTTGATTCGGGGTGACTATGCTGATGATGTGGGTATGAAGATTGATAAGTCTGTGTGTGGTGATAGTCTTTGTAGGTGGGGGTGTAGGTACTATCTGTGTGTGTTTTTTCTTTGTTCCCTGTGTTAGCGTGACAGTGGACCACCTGAACAGTTGGAGTCTGGAGCTGGATGAAGTGGCTGACAGCTGAAGAGCGACAGTGCCCCCTGTAGGAGCAGACGCGTCCCTACACCTCAGGTCCAGCAGCATTTCTGTCCAACTCGCTGACTGGCTCTCCGCCTTCAGGAAAAAGCCTGAAGACACACTTGTTCTGGGAGTACAACGGCATTTAAGAATGATTTGCTAGATCAGATTGTTAATTTTATTTCCTTCAGGGACACATTAAAACATTTTAAGGGACTTGTTGCATCTCTTGGCTAGTTGTTGTTGCTGATTTCACTACTTGTGTTCGCTGTGAATTTGATTGCTGTTGTTTGCTTTCCTTGAGACATTCTAGCACTTTTGAGGATTATGTTGTTTAATTGTAATTTGTTTAACTACTAGCTCTTCTGGTTCTACTTATTGGCACTTGTTTGCTTTTCACATCGTATGATTCATGTGTTGGCTTCCTGCAATGATTTCAGGGCTTGTTGGATCTCGTTGCTTATTATGATTGAAACGGTGGCACTAGTGCAGCATGTGAGTTGGAAAACGTCGATCATTACCTAAGTCAATTCGCTTTGGCATAAATAGTCAATCTCGTCTTCAAAGATGAGGGAGAACAAACTGTCTACCAGCGTTTAACAATCGACAACAGAACCTTTACTTTGACACCCATCTGCCTCCTCGCTTTTCCTCCTCTACTCGGGCAAACATTCAACGTCTCTTACTCTTGTGATGTTTTCCCTAGTGTCACACTCGGTGTACCTCTCTGCACGCACTCTGCTATCTTATGGCGCATCTCTGTGGTGTCTACTCGTGGTTTTTGTGCTCTCGGTGGCTTCCTTCTTAGTCCCAGTTTACTCTACATCTGCAATCTGGCTCTGGCATCGGTCTCTCTCGACCTCACTACCTCTCAACCACCTTGTGCTCGGCTACAGTCTCTCCCTTCCACTTCTCTCCACTAGGCACCACCCCAGGAACTAATCCACTCCCTGTGCCTAGCAACTTCCTCGTTCTGATTACCTATGGCAGCAGTTGCTCTATTTACCTAAGCGCTTCGTCCCGCAAATCGGATTTCCTGCTCCTGCTCCAGCATGTCACGCCCTAACGTGCGCGACTCGGTCCCTATGCTCTCTCTCCTGGCTCATCCCCTGACAACGTCATCCACCTTTTCGCTTCGCGTACTCTTTTCCAGCTAGGTCACTACTCAGCGCCGTATCTCCTCCTCTAGACCTCCACTCCTTGCTCCCCCTTCATCCCCTCCCCCTCCCCTAGCTGTTGGTTCAAAGGGTAGTGCCTCTTGATGGGTCGAGCTAGAACTCTGGGATTTTGGTCAGAAAGTGCGTCTTGTGGGCCGGAGAGTGTGGATGGAGATGAGGGGGAATTTATGGCTAGATATATGGGTATATCCAGGGCAAGCTATTCACCTAGTGCTACCTGCCTCAACAGCGCCTTGGATTGTTTCGCAGCCCATACTGCTGACCAGGGGACTATCCCTGCCGGCGGCAGCCGACCCGCAACCTCAGATCAACACAGTACAACGATACACAACGGACTCGGATGCATGCACACCAACAGACGCACATGCGCACGTACCTACAAACGCATGCGCACGCTCTGAAAACCGCTGACAACGCTGAGAAGTGTGAACCTCAGCAGCCTACACACAGAGAACAGCTGAACCAAGCGAAATGAAACCAGTCCGCAGTGGTCCTCGCTCTCTCGCGATCTCTCTCTCCCTCTCTCAAACACACACAACAATACTATCTCACACACACTCTCACACAAAAACACACACAAAAAAAACACACACACACGCAAGCACACATGCATAGCCTACTATGGGTGTCGTCTTATTCGCTCATCGGGCTCACGTCACTCACTCTCTCACCCTCTTGCTCACCCTCTCGTTCACCTCTCGCTCACTCTCACTCACCCACTCACCCACTCTCTCTCGCTCGCT
>BROE01000002.1:522699-542699 GCA_036571765.1 Plecoglossus altivelis
GTCATCCTGTCAGAAGCTCCCTCTCTCTCCTTCTCCCTCTCTCTCCTTCTCCCTCCCGCCCTTCCTTCCTCTCTTCCTCCCTCTCCATCGCCCCCCCCTCTCTTTCTCCCTCCCTTCCTTCCTCCCTCCTCCCTCTCTTCCTCTCTTCCTCCCTCCCTCCCTCCCTCCCTCCCTCTCCTTGTCCGTCTCCCTCTCTGCCTCCTCCCTCCCTCCTCCCTCTCTCTCCTTGTCCCTCTATCTCCCTCCCGCTGTCTGACAGATTGGGACACCATTTTTTTCCTCTCCTTTTGTCATTTGTTTTTCTTATCAGACCTGGCATCTGTGATGACTGATAGAGATGATGGAGAGAGAGAGAGAGAGAGAGAGATGATAGAGATGATGGAGTGATGAAGGAAAATAATGAAGAGAGAGCAGTCAGATGCTGACTGGAAAAGGAGGAGAGGAGAACTGTTTTTTTTCTTCCCCTAATTTGTTTAGCAAAGTACTTTTTTTTGTACGTGCTATCTGGAACAATCTCTCCTTACCACCTCTTAGTCAAGGTCAGGAGATGAAATTCTCTCTCTCCCTCCTATGTCTCTCACTCTCAATTCCCCCCCTTCCTGCCTCTCTCTTAGTCTCTCTCTCTCTCTCTCTCTCTCTCTCTCNCCCCCCCCTCTCTCTACCCCCCCCTCTCTCACTCCCTCTCTCTCCCTTTCTCTCTCTGCCTCTCTCAGGGTCGCTCCATCTCTCAGAGGTCAAGTGAGCTTGTCTAGTTTCTGACCTCTGACCTTGTCTTGTTGCTCATCTGCCAATCAACAGAGTCACCCAGAGATCGACATGGCAACCGCTCCCGCCTTGCCGGTCCCGACCACTCCCACGACGCCGCTGGGGACGACTCCGCCCAACCTGGACAGTGAGTGATGTGATTGGTCAAACTGGTGATGTCATCGTTCTGTCCCTTTGTGACTGCGCTTCAGTCTTACCTGGTTTAACCCTTGTTGCTAGGGCAACTGGAACTCTCAGCCTCTTTTAACCTTCTAAAATAGGAAACGAGAAAACATTCTAGAATCATCTTCCACGCGTTTCAGCATCCATTTTTGATAAACCCTGCAAAGTGTGTGTGTGTGTGCGTGCGTGCGTGTGTGTGTGTGTGTGTGGTCTTGCCTTCCATGTTAGACTCTGATTTACAAGAACTATAATCCAGGTCACTCAACACATGTATACTTAAACATTGTAGCACCTCCCCCCCCACACACACACACACACGTGTGCTGGTGCTGTTTAAACATGTACGCCTCTCTGGAGCTGAGCTCAGGAAGAAGTCTCTCTGGATAAAATATTAACCTGCATCTGCTAATACACAGGAACTGTACACACACACACACACACATCTGCCCACACACACACACACACACACACACACACACACACACACATGCTGCTGACACAGGACACTCTCTCACATCTCATGATATTCAGTTGTGATTTGGAGATGATAAGATAGCATGATTGCAATGTGATTGAGGTGATATTAATGTGATTGTAATGTGATTTAGAGGTGAAGGTAATGTGATTATGAGGTGATGTTAATGTGATTATGAGGTGATAATGTGATTATGAAGTGATGGTAATGTGATTATGAGGTGATAATAATGTGACAATAATGTGATTATGAGATGATAATAACGTGATTATGAGGTGATGGTAATGTGATTATTAGGTGATAATAATGTGATTATGAGGTGATGGTAATGTAATGGTTCATGCGTGTGCAGTGATGAACAACCCAGAGCTGCCTCTAGACCCCAACCTGCAGACCAGCAACCTGCTCATTACTTTCCTCAAGTACTCTTCCATCATCATGCAAGACACCAAAGGTAGGAGACCTCTCTCTCCGTCTGTCTCTCTCTCCGTCTGTCTCTCTCTCCGTCTGTCTCTCTCTCCGTCTGTCTCTCTGTCTGTCTCTCTGTCTCTCTCTCTGTCTGTCTGTCTCTCTCTGTTTGTCTCTCTCTGTTTGTCTCTCTCTGTCGGTCTCTCTCTGTCGGTCTCTCTCTGTCGGTCTGTCTCTCTCTGTCTGTCTGTCTGTCTGTCTGTCTGTCTTTCTCTCTCTCTCTCTCTGTTTGGCTCTCTCTCTGTTTGTTTCTCTCACTCTCCTCTCATTCTCTTTGTCTCTCTGTCCATCTCTCTGTCCTTCACTCTCTGTCTCTCTCTCTGTTCTGTTCTGTTCTTGATTCCAGTCTGTTGTTATTTCAGATGAACACAGACTCAACAGTGCCAGGCTGTGTCTCATCATCCTCACCTGCATAGCAGAGGTAAGAACAGGGCTTTCTGTCACCTCCTCCTGGTCTCCCTCTCTCATCTCTCTCTCTCTCATCTCTCTGTTCTCTCTCTGATCTGTCTCTCTGATTTCTCTTTCTTTCTCTGATCTCTCTTTTCTCTTTCTTTCTCTCATTTCTCTCTCTGATGTCACTCTAATCTCTCATCTCTCTCTGATCTCTTTCTCTCTCTGATCTCTCTCTCTGATCTCTCTTTCTCTCTCTGATCTCTCTTTTTCTCTCTGATCTCTTTCTTTCTCTTATCTCTTTGATCTCTCTCTGATATCTCTCTGATCTCTCTCTGATATTCTCTGTTGAACAGGACCAGTATGCTGATGCCTTTCTGCACGATGACAACATGAACTTTAGAGTCAACTTGCACAGAATGGTAAGGAAGTGTGACTGTGTCTGTGGCTGTCTGTGTCTGTGGCTGTGTCTGTGACTGTGTCTGTGGCTGACTGTGTCTGTGGCTGACTGTGTCTGTCTGTGACTGTGGCTGTGACTGTCTATGACTGTCTGACTTTGTCTGTGACTTTGTCAGTGACTGGCTGTGTCTGTGACTGACTGTCTGTGACTATTGCTGTGCCTGTGGCTGACTGTGTCTGTGACTGTCTGACTGTGTCTGTGACTGACTGTGTCTGTGACTCTTTTGACCCTCTGTGCTCTAACTCCCTCCAGCCGATGAGACACAGGAAAAAGCCTGTAGATAAAAACATCCCATCTCGTCCTCTGGTGTGTGCTGTTCTAGGTAGGTGGAACCTTATTCTACCAGCTCCACTCTTTGCACAGTGTTCTACAATGTCTACATGCTGTCGCCTGTTTAACCCTGTCCTCCCTCCCTCTCTTCCTCTCTTCCTCCCTCTCTTCCTCCCTCTCTTCCTCCCTCTCTTCCTCCCTCTCTCCCTCCCTGCCTCCATCCTTGCCTCTCTCCCTCCCTCCCTGCCTCCCTCCCTCCCTGCCTCCCTCCCTCCCTCTAGATCTGATGGTAGAGTTCATTGTCACTCATATGATGAAGGAGTTTCCTATGGACCTCTACCTGTAAGATGGACTCACACGCACACACACCATACACACCTAACACATACACACACACTATGCACACACACGCACCATACACACACACACACCACACACACTGGACTAACTGACCCAGTAGACTTGTACAATGTCATACACTGTCTCTAGACCGTGTGTGTGTGTGTGTGTGTGTGTGTGTGTGTATATGGTGTGTGTACGTGTGTGTGGTTGTGTGTGTGTGGTGCTTTGTGGTGTGTGTTGTGGTGTGTGTGTGTGGTTGTGTGTGTGTGTGTGTGTATGTGTGTGTTGTTGTGTGGTGTATATGGGTGTGTGACGGCTGTGTGCCATAGACGCTGTATCCAGATTATCCATAAACTGATTCTGGTTACCGAGAAACGAAGTGTCGCGATCAGGCTACCACTACACCGGGAGGATAGCTGTGGGCAGGTAGGAAACACCCACACACACACACACACACACTACACCTGGTAGAGAAACTGTTGCAGGTAGGAACACAACACACACACACTACCACCGGAGAAGAACTGGTGGGCATGTAGTGGAACATCTTACACACACACACACACAACACTACAGCCTGGAGAGAGACTGTGGGGCAGGTAGGAACACACAACAGCACACACATCACTACAGCCCGTGGAGAGAACTGTGGGCAAGTGGTTTAGGACACACACGGCCACTAGCACCTGGAGAGAACTGGTGGGCAGTAGAAACACACACACACACACACTACACCTGGAGTTGAACTGTGGGCAGGTGAGGAACACCACAGCACACACACACTTTACACCTGAGAGAGAAACTGTGGGCAGTAGGAACACACACACAACCTTACACACACACACACACACTACACCTGGAGAGAACTGTGGGCAGGTAGGAACACACACACACACACACACTACACCTGGAGAGAACTGTGGGCAGGTAGGAACACACGCACTACACCTGGAGAGAACTGTGGGCAGGTAGGAACACACACACACACACACTACACCTGGAGAGAACTGTGGGCAGGTAGGAACACACACACACACACACACACACACACACTACACCTGGAGAGAACAGTGGGCAGGTAGGAACACACACACACTCTCTACATGAGTGAACGATGTGGTGAACATCGTGTGTGTGGTTTTAGTGTCTATCTCTCTGAAAGCTGTAATAAGAACATTTCATAAATATATTCATGATAACAGGTCTTGAGAGAGACTGGGGAGAGAAGACGTGTGCTAATATAAGGCTGTTGGCAGGAGGTTAACGCGCGTGTGTGTGGTGTGCGTGCGTGCGCGTGCGTGTGTGTGTGCGTGTGCGTGTGTGTGCTCCACAGCTCTGATCAACCTGCTGAAGTTCCTGCTGTCTAATGAGACCATCCTGCTGGCCAAGCACAACATCTTCCACTTGGCTCTACTGGTGAGACGTCAGGCCTGATAGATGGTCTCACGCCAGCTGGTAGCTGGTCTCTCGCCAGCTGGTAGCTGGTCTCTCGCCAGCTGGTAGCTGGTCTCTCGCCAGCTGGTAGCTGGTCTCACGCCAGCTGGTAGCTGGTCTCACGCCAGCTGGTAGCTGGTCTCACGCCAGATGGTAGCTGGTCTCACGCCAGATGGTAGCTGGTCTCACGCCAGATGGTAGCTGGTCTCACACCAGCTGGTAGCTGGTCTCACACCTGCTGGTACCTGAATCTGCCTGCTCCTTCCTCCTTTAAGTCTCTCTCTTATCTTTCTCCGTCTGTCTCTGTCTCCGTGTCTCTGTATCTCTCTCACTCTCTCTCTCTCTCTGTCTCTCTCTCTCTCTGTCTCTCTTACTGTCTCTCTGTCTCTCTGTCTCTCTCTGTGTGTCTCTCTCTGTCTTTCCCCCCTCTGTTCTTACCTCGCTCCAGAGCAGAATTTGGAATTCTGTTCAGAGGACTGTCTGTGATGTGATTGGTTAAGACCAGAGGCTTTTGAATTCTAGCTCTAATCTGATGGCACTGTCCTGCAGTAGAAGTGCTGTATCAGTGCTGCTACAGTCTATCTATATGTATGAGACACACACACACAGACTCACACACACACTTAGCTTTGTCTGCACACACACACACACACACTTAGCTTTGTCTGCACACACACACACACACTTAGCTTTGTCTGCACACACACACACACACACACACACTTAGCTTTGTCTGCGCACACACACACACACACGCTCTATAACCTTATCTTTCAAAATTCAAAGTAGCAATTATTACTCTTTCTCTTCTGGAAACACACGCACAAACACACGCACACACACACACAAACACACACACACACACACGCAGGATTGTTGAAGAAAACGTATCAGACTTATGTCCCTCTCTCATGACTCTGTAAAGGTTCCACCCCTCATTTGATTGAGAGAGAAAGGATTTTGATCAAGCTTGTGTGTGTGTGTGTCTGTGTGTCTGTGTGTGTGTGTGTCTGTGTGTGTGTCTCTGTGTGTGTATGTGTGTGTCTCTGTGTGTGTCTCTGTGTGTGTGTGTGTGTGTTTGCAGGTGGTGAACCTGTTCAACATGTTTATAACCTATGGGGACACCTTCCTCCCCACCTCCAACAGCTATGATGAGCTGTACTACGAGATAGTGAGGATGCACCAAGTGTTTGACAATCTCTACTGCATGGGTAAGACACCACACACCACACACACACCACACACTCCATAAACACACATCACACACCACACACACACCACACACTCCATAAACACACATCACACACCACACACACACCACACACTCCATAAACACACACCACACACTCCATAAACACACACCACACACTCCATAAACACACACCACACACTCCATAAACACACACACACTCCATAAACACACCACACACTTCATAAACACACACCACACACTCCATAAACACACACCACACACTCCATAAACACACACCACACACTCCATAAACACACACCACACTCCATAAACACACATCACACACCACACACTCCATAAACACACACCACACACACTCCATAAACACACACCACACACACTCCATAAACACACATCACACACCACACACACACACACACTCCATAAACACACACCACACACTCCATAAACACACAAACACACACTCCATAAACACACACACACTCCATAAACACACACCACACACTCCATAAACACACACACACACACTCCATAAACAAACACATGCCACACACTCCATAAACACACACACACCACACACACTCCATAAACACACACACACCACACACTCCATAAACACACACACATACCACACACACACACACACCACACACACTCCATAAACACAACACACACCACACACACACACACACCACACACACTCCTTAAACACACACACGCCACACACTCCATAAACACACACACACACCAAACACACTCCATAAACACACAAACACACACTCCTTAAACACACACACACCACACACACTTCATAAACACACACACACACATTCCTGTTACACTTGGGGTTTTCCCTGACTCTCACACTCTTTCCTGCTATGTTGTCTCTCCTATCCTCCCTCTCCTCCTCCTCCCCCTCCTCCCTCTCCTCCTCCTCTTCCTCCTCCTCCCGTCCTCCTCCTCCTCCTTCTCCTCCTCCTCCAGTCCTCAGAGTATCCACTAACACAGGCCAGTGGAAGGAGCCAGCCAGCAAAGTCACTCACGCTCTGGTCAATGTCAGGTGAGGACACACACACACACTGCATACATACACACACTGCATACACACACACACTGCATACACACACACACTGCATACACACACACACTGCATACACACACACATACACACAATGCATACACATGTGTGCTGTATGTGCATGTATGGAGAACGTATTTGTGGTGGTTGTATTGTGCTGTCTAGTGTGCGTGTGTGTATATGTGTATGCAGTGTGTGTGTGTGTGTGTGTGTGTATGTGTGTGTTGCATCTCCTTAGGCTTCACAGCACTTCCTCAAACCATTTCAAGGGTGGAGGAGGGAGTCAAAAGCAGTTTTTGACTATCAACTTTAGAGCTTTTTCAATAAGCTGGACCTACTCTATATGTGTGTGCGTCTGTGCTTGTGTTTAGACGGACAGAAAGTGCTTCTCAGTCAGGTCTGGTTGATTTTGTTAAGGAGTGAATGTTTTTAAAGTAGTGTGTGTTGTATTGTGTGTTTAAGTGTTCTAAAGATTGTCGTCGATGACTTTGAGGGAAGCATCGTTATGATTGTGTGTGTGTGTGTGTGTGCCTGTGTATGTGTGTGTGTTTTAGGGCTATCGTTAACCATTTCAACCCCAAGATTGAGTCGTACGCTGCTGTGAATCACATCTCCCAGTTCTGAGACCAGGTATGTTATGCCTTTGATTGTCACACTGCTTTTGATGTCACGTGCATTATGAGTGCACATCCTGCTCTTTGATGTTCACACGTGCTCATTATGTGTCCAGTAGTGTGTGCCGTGTGTGCTGTCACTTTGATGTACGATGCCCCATTATGATGTCACACCTGCTCCCTTTGATGTCGCACGTGCCCCATTATGATGTCACACCTGCTCCCTTTGATGTCGCACGTGCCCCATTATGATGTCACCTGCTCCCTTTGATGTCGCACAGGTGCACTCGAGCATTCACTTGTAAATGCGGCACAGTGTGTGTGTGCGCTCGTGCTCCCTTTGATGTCGGCACGTGCCATTATGATGGTCACAGCTTGTGAGAGTAAGCTTTGAGGAGATGGTCTCACGTGCTTCCCTAGTTTGTGGAAGGTCGAGGTCTGTTCTTGTGGACTGTCGTGTGTGAAGAGAGAAGGGGGTGCACAGAATAAATATCTTAGTGGGAGTTGTGATGCTGTATTATTGTTGTATCTTAAGCGGAACAGAAGTAGAGTCGAGTTGGTTGAGGTTGATAGAGTGGATGAGGGGAGGGTGGAGACCTAGATTGGTTAGCGGAGAGGATGTGGAAGGCATAGAGAGGAAGAGGGTAGGTTTCCCTATTTGGAGAGTGAGAATCTCCTCAATGGCATCCCCATCCCTCACTAGCCTTCTCTCTCCTCCTCTCTCGCTCTTCCTTTCACTCTTCTCCCCCCTCCCTCCTCCCTCTCTATCCCTCTCCTCTCCCTCCCTCTCTCTCATCTCCCCCCGTCCCACCTCACCCTCCTCCTCCTCCTCCGATGCACTCATATGGGCTTCCTAGGGTTGGTTATTTTCAGGATTCCAGTGAATACATAGGAGCGTCCTGGATCATGTAGATCTGATACACCAGTGATGGATCTCATCATTACCTTCTATAATTACTCCAACACACACACACACAACCACCCACACGGGCACACACACACGCACACAACCACACACACACACACACACAACCACCCCCACACACACACAAAACCCCCACACACTGTTTTGGGGGTTGTAACCTGCGTTGTCCCCCCCTCCAGGTGCTAGAGGTGGTACGGTCCAGCTACGACACGCTCACCCTAAAACTTCAAGATGGTCTGGACCAGTATGAGAGATACTCAGAGCAGCCCAGAGAAGCTGGTTTCTTTAAGGAGCTGGTGAGTGGGGCGGGAGGGGGTGGGGGGAGTGGGAGAGAGGGGTGGGTGGGGTTGAGAGAGGGGGGTGGGGTGGGGTTGGAGAGGGGATGTGGGAGAGAGGGGACGAGGTGGGGTGGGAGAGGGGGGGTGGGAGAGAGGGGGGCAGTGTGTGTGTGTGTGTGTCTGTGTGTGTGTGTGTGTGTTAACATGATCTGTGTTTGCAGGTTCGCTCCATCAGTGTGAACGTGAGGAATAACGTGTCTCCCAACACACTGAGTCAAGATCTCCTGCTCAAAGAGTTCTCCACCATCTCCTGAGGAAACACACACCTTCTCCTGAGGAACACACACACCTTCTCCTGAGGAACACACACACCATCTCCTGAGGAACACACACACACCTTCTCCACCATCTCCTGAGGAACACACACAGAACCTCCACCATCTCCTGAGGAACACACACCTTCTCCTGAGGAACACACACCATCTCCGGAGGAACACACACAGAACCTCCACCATCTCCTGAGGAACACACACCTTCTCCTGAGGAACACACACCATCTCCGGAGGAACACACACAGAACCTCCACCATCTCCTGAGGAACACACACACCTTCTCCTGAGGAACACACACACACACACCTTCTCCTGAGAAACACACACACACCACCACCATCTCCTGAGGAACACACACACACACACACCACCACCATCTCCTGAGGAACACACACACACACACCACCACCACCATCTCCTGAGGAACACACACACACACACACCTCCACCTCCCGTGGAGAAACATGCACGTTTCTGAGAGCAGCACAGACACACGGAAACAAACACAAACACCTGATCGATGGACACGGATACACGCCATCTCTCCCTGTTTATCATTTCACCCAGCGTGCATGTGTGTGTGTGTGTGTGTGTGCTGTGGCAGGACTGTTACCACCAGATTGATGTCCAGACAACACCGCTCCACTCTCCCCACTTTCTCTCTCTCTCCCACTCTCCCCTCTCTCCCACTCTCCCCACTTTCTCTCCCTCCCTCTCTCTCTCCCCTCTCTCCCACTCTCCCCTCCCTCTCCACATCGAGTCTGTCAATACTGTAACTAACTTCTGTTGCCATAGCGATCATGGCTTTCAAGTGATTCTCTTTTTGTGTTTTAAGTGAAGAAAATGAAGTGTTTTTGATTTGTGACTGATGATCTGCTGTGTTTCTCACAAACACTGTTGTTGAGACACTTTCTGCTCTCGTCTTCTTCTGGAAACGACAGACAGAACTGACCGTTTTTTTTTTTTTTTACTGAATGTGTAGATCGCTTCCCTCCCACTCCCCACACATACATACACACACACACATATATACACTACACACACATATACACTACACACACACACATATACACTCTCACACACAGACACGATTTGAATTGTTCACATTCTGTCGCCATCGACTGAACTTTTTGGGGAAGGATGCGAAATGTGTTTTGATGAACACTGCACAACGTTTGTGATTGTGAATGAAGCCCAGATGGTAGTGCTACTGTTTGATGTTGCACCAGTCCTTCCTCTCTCCCACGGTAACCATGTCAAAGACCAAGAAAGAGGAACAGTCAAAACGACACAAATCCTAAGAAAGACGCAGTGAAACTCCTCCTCCTAACACGACCGTTTAACTTCCACGTACGACACGGCGAGATGCGATGCGACTCGGACAGAGGACCGCCACGTGATGATGTTTGATCCAGATCCCCGGATGGGTGGAACGACGTACGGGTTCTGTCGCTTTGGAATGTGTTTTCTAACTGTGTGTGTCTAACTCGCTTTTATCCTCTTCAACTGGAGATCCTAAATGATTCAGGTTTTCTGTAGTCCAGAAGTGAAGTGAAATGATATTTCTCTCCCTCAGCCTCTCTCTCCTTCAGCCTCTCTCTCCTTCAGCCTCTCTCTCCCTCAGCCTCTCTCTCACTCAGCTTCTTACTAAGCCTCTCTCTCCTTCAGCCTCACTCTCTCAGTCTCTCTCCCTCAGACTCTTTCTCCTTCAGCCTCTCTCCTTCAGCCTCACTCTCAGCCTCACTCTCAGCCTCTCCCTCAGTCTCTCTCTCCCTTAGCCTCTCTCTCCTTCAGCCTCTCTCCCTCAGCCTCACTTTCTCAGCATCTCCTTCAGCCTCTCTCTCCTTCAAACTCTCCTTCAGCCTCTCTCTCCTTCAGCCTCTCTCTCTCCGTCAGCCTCTCTCCCTCTCTTCTTTTCGCCTAATAAGTTGGAATATTTGTCTTTCTTTTTTAAAATAAAAGTCTGTTTCCTACTTATTCTATCAGTCATGGTGGCTTGCAGTCAGCTGTGTACGAGAGAGAGAGCGGCCAGTCCTGAGATGCTGGTGAATATGATGTGTAGGTAAACACTCTTTCTCCTTCACGCCTTTCCTTATCTATCCCTCCCTGTTTCAATCTTCTCTCTCCTCTCTCTCTCTCTCTCTCTCTCGCTCTCTCGCTCTCTCGATCTCTCTCTCGCTCTCTTTGTTTCGCCCATTGAGAAAGTAATTTGGTAGAATCTCTCCTAAACCGGATCTTTGCAACGACTTCTTGATGACAATTCTATGGAAACACGAGGAAAGTGCAAGAGTTTGAAGAAGAAATGAGCAAAAGGAGGAGGTAAAAGTGGGGAAGAAGTAGATAATGGAGCATAGAATAAGGGGTGGGAGAGGAGGCACAGTGAAAGAAGAGGAGAAAAGGAATGGATGACACAGACATGGAAATACAAGATGGGAATAGGATGTAGGAGGGAGAAGGGAAAAGGAATCGATGTGGTGTAGAATACTACGATAGCTGGTGGTGTGTTCTCTGTGTCTGTTGTGTCTGTGTGTGTGTGTTTTTTTTTGTGTTTTTTTTGTGTTTGTGTGTGTGAGTGGTTGTGCGTGAGGGATTAGTGTTTGTGTGTACTGTAAGAGTGTGTGTGGATGTGTCTCAATCATGGGGAAACTGGCGATAAAGAGTACGACGAAAAAAGATCATGATGTCTGAGATAGTGAATAACTCGTGTGTGATAGATAGTACATGCTGTTCGTGGTGTGAGAGTTCTCTGTGTGTGTGTGTCTGTGTGTGTGGTGTGTCTCGTCCGCTAGTGCATAGTCTGTAGCTTGTGAAGGAGGGGTAGGCAGTGCCGTCATGCCGTCCATCGTGTGTGGGACTGTGGTGTCTCTGTGTCTGGGTGGGACAATCCGCAGTAGGACATTGCCCATAGCGATGGTAGCGGGTGTGAATACCCAGGCGTGCTGTGGAGGGAGAAAGGTGGTAGTGTGGTGTCGACGGGAACAAGCAAAAGCCAAGGGGGCGGAACACCCTGGCGCGACCACCTTAGTGAACACACACACGACAGGAAAAGAAATGCTGTAGTAGTAGTACAATATGTTCTCATGGGTGGGTGTGATTGGTGTGTTGCGTGGTTCGTTGGTGGGGTGGGGCGTGTTGTTGTGGTGGTGAATGTCTCTGTGTGTGGATGTGTCCTTCTCTTTTCTCTCTCTGCTTGTCTCTTCTTTTTCTCTCTATTGCTCTCCTCTTATCATCCATCATTTAGGTTTTCGCTATTTGAATTCTACCATTTCCTTTTTGCTTCCTATGATGTAACCCCGAGTCGTTCGTATTGAGCTCTGACATTCATCTGTACGCGATCTGACGACGTGCTCGGCTTGTTCTTACTGCACGCTTTATTAGTGTACGTTGCTTTGGTATCGGTGTGCTCGGCTCAATTGCAACTTTAGGTCACACGATATATATATACTCAGGCGCTCCCCCACTGGCCTCTGTAGCTTGTTCCTCCCTCCTGCACTCTGTGCTTCTGTCTTGCGATATAGGAGGGTCGGGCCGGCGGTTCACTCTATGATCTTGATGTGCTATAGCGCCCTCATCCGACCATTTCTCCCTCCCTCTCCCTCTCCCCCTTTCTCCCTCCCTCCCTCTCCCTCTCCTCTGAATGAAAGGCTCTGCTTGAACAGCCCAGCCTCCATCAGGCTTTCCCCCTCTCTCTCCCTCTCTCTCCCCCTCTCTCCCCCATCCTCCCTCTTTGTCCTCTGGGCACGTCACTTTACATGGCTTCCTGTTCTGTCTCACACGCTAACCATCCTCCAAGTGGACATGTTATGCACACGCTAACCATCCTCCAAGTGGACATGTTATGCACACGCTAACCATCCTCCAAGTGGACATGTTATGCACACGCTAAGGAAACATGCCATCTTCACGCTAAGCTAACTCTGTGGAGCATTTGCATGCAGGAATCGTGTGAAGATAGTGCCTATAGGCACGGCAACTGTGAGTGTGTGTGTGTTAGGTTGGGGCTGTTGTGTGTGCATGTGTGTATTAGGTTGGGGCTGTTGTGTGTGCATGTGTGTATTAGGTTGGGGCTGTTGTGTGTGTGTGTGTGTGTAAGGTTGGGGCTGCCGTGTGTGCATGTGTGTGTTAGGTTGGGGCTGTTGTGTGTGCATGTGTGTGTTAGGTTGGGGCTGTCATATGTGTGTGTGTTAGGTTGGGGCTGTTGTGTGTGCATGTGTGTGTTAGGTTGGGTCTGTTGTGTGTACATGTGTGTATTAGGTTGGGTCTGTTGTGTGTGCATGTGTGTATTAGGTTGGGGCTGTTGTGTGTGTGTGTAGGTTGGAGCTGTTGTGCATGTGTGTGTTATGTTGGGGCTGTCATATGTGTGTGTGTGTGTGTCTTAATTCAAAACACCATGGTCTAATGTCCTTTATGGGCTACAACTGCACATCAAAATGTTTATTAATGAAAATAGTGCTCTAGAACACACACACACACACACACACACATACACACACAGCTCAGACAGATACACGCACACACACGCACACACACACAGAGAAACGCACACACACACACAGCTCAGACAGAGTGGACAATCTGTTGAATATCTTATCAAGGAGGCCTATATGTTCACAAGCCAGCACAGCAAAAGTGCTGCCTCTTAATGTCTGTGTGTGTGTGTGTGTCTGATTTGAACTTCTAAGTCCTCCCTTGGTAGTTTGTAAACAAATAAACACCATAAATACTAGAGGCTTATTTGCTTAGTTTTCTGTATTTTCCTTCTTACTTTGCGTCTCTCTCTCTCTCTCTCTCTCTCTCTCTCTCCCTCATCCTCTTTCTCTCTCCCTCTCTCTCTCCCTCTCTCTCTAACTCTCTCTCTCACACACACTCTCGCTCTCTCACTCCCTCATTCTCTCCATCGCTCTCTCTCTCCCGCTCTTTCTCTCTCCCTCTCTCTCTCTCTCTCTCTCTGTAACTCTCTTTCTCACACACTCTCTCGCTCTCTCACTCCCTCATTCTCTCCATCTCTCTCTCTCTCCCTCTCTAACTCTCTCTCTCACTCCCTCATCCTCTCCATCTCTCTCCATCTCTCTCTCACGCCCTCATCCCCTCCCCATCTCTCTCTCTCTCTATCTCCCTCATGCTCTCAGTCTCTAGCCAGCTGCGTTGCGACCTCCTGTCGGTTCCAGATGATGACATCATAATCCCTCGCCTGTCTGTCAGCCAGATTTAATTCATTATCACCCAGACAGTCTTAACGTGTGTGACTTTGTGCCTTTATCCTCCTCCGAAGCTTTATTTGAGAATAATCTTCTAAACTCTTTTTTTGCTGGAATGGCGGATTGATAGCACTGACGTTATCAACATCTTTGCCTTTGTTTATTTGGGGGAGCGTTGCTACGGCAACCTAGTGTTTGTGTTTATGTGCTGTCCGTGTACCGGAATGTTCTAGAATGTATAGCCTTCACGAGCTGCGGGTCTGGAGTGTCTGAAGGACTTGATGCCTTTAGTGACCTCACTGTTCTAAGCACTTAGAACGTTGTTTTAAACAGTTCGATGTTCTCTGACGAAGATAGAAGCCGTTAGAGATTGTATGACCAGGACGAGGTATGGAAGTGGGTATTGATCTGCGCGAGTTAAGATCTAAAATATCACATACGATCTGTCTACCCGCCAATCACGAGGTTAGGTTAGGTGACCTAGTCGAATCCCCTCGTGAGACATTCAAGAATGGATTTTGTTTAGGAAAGAGCCCGTGAAGCCTCTGACCAGCACGTTCCGTAACTTCTGTTTACAATAAAAAGCTTTCTCATCGCTGATATCCGGCTTAACTCCCCTTTAAAAGGATTAAAGCGCCGCTAAACGCGTGGCGCGTGCTCCCGCATTATAACAGTGCCCGGTGGCTCGAGGTGAAGAAAAAAGTCAATTTCACCCTTTCTTTCTTTCTGTCTTCTATTGTTTTGTTGCCTTTCTCTTCTGTCATCCGCTTGGCTCGCGATGCCTGGCAGGCAGAGTTCGAAGGGATGGATTAATGCCCTTCACGGTGACTGAATATCTCATTAAAGTGTTGTTATGAAGAGATTTCAAACTTCAAGTTAATGGTCTTCACTCAGCGCTCATCATTCATCGCCCCACCCGCCTTTGCTCATGTTATTTGTGTGTGTGTGTGTTTGTGTGTCTGTTTGTCTGTTAGTCTGTGTGAATGTGTTTTTTCTGAGGAAGGCTCATCTAATATTGAAGAGAGAGTGATTTGCCAAATCCAGACACTGGACTCCTCCAACGACCTATTTTGTATTAGCTAACAAAACGTCTAACGTAACAAAACCGTCGGGTTGTTTTGTGACCCGATTCTTAATTATTTAACTTGACTAAATCGTTCAAGAGGAAACCCGTTATTTTAAGTGCGCCTCGGGAAACGGATTGAGTAGCTACACCTGCGCTCGCTCTGAGATAAGTTCACTTTAGAGAGACGCACGCAGGGAGCGGACGTGAGCGCGTCTCTCGCGGAGAGCTTTCACCGTCTCTCCACCGAGGCTTGTGTGTTCTAAAGGTGACAAGACAACCGATCCATCCGGTTTGTTGTACGAATGAATCTACTTTAAATCCAATCGTTATTATTATTATTGTTTTTTTTCACCAACGAGTGATGCGGAAACAAGCAACGAACTCTCCGGACTGATTCATCAATTGCGAATTATCCAGGACCGAGGCTCGAGGAGGGAAGGAGAACGTGGATCTTTCACCGCGTGGTCTGGTAAGCCCGTCAGCCGAATATGAAGTCAAAAAGTCGGGATCAGAGTTTGTCTGATTCCCGTGCGGATTCCAGAGAGCTGGACGGTTCCTACGACCCACTGACAGGTAAGCGAATGAATAGTTCCGTTTAATTTGAATGTTTGAAACATCTATTGTGTTCGGAGGTTTTGGGCTTCGTGTTCGGAAAGTTTGTGTACCTCGCTTGAGGACCTGGTTTAAAACGAAATATTAGTGAGAGTTTAATACATCAGCAGGTTTTTCCCACAACCTGGCACGTGAAGGTTAAGTCTATAACCTTTTTGGGAAAATTAAATGTTCACCGAAGCGTTGATAAAACGCCCTCGTGCCTTTGATGCTTGACGTATTTTAAATTACATAAATTACATTAAGAACTCCTTAAGCTAACGTCGGCTCGCTCTTTAAAATGATAAAGAGCTTTATGATTCGCTGAGTAAGCTGCCGTTAGCTTAACCTCGCTTTTCCATTTACTAATCGAATGGGTTGATAACGGTTATCGGTGCATGGAAGCGAACTAGGAATGGTTCCTTGGAAAAGTCCAATTTGCTTTTTTCCATCATCATTACTTTCCCTCCGGTCCCGCCCAAGTCCAACCCGCAAGGTCATCGTAACGCGGTAGACGGTAGTGGACTACGGGACGGGACGGGAAACCTGGCGTAACCCGGTTCACCGGGTGTGTCTCAAACGGGGGAAAACGGATTTCATTAAAGACCAATTTCGGACTTATTTCAATCACGTGAAACGATCTCCTTCTCTCCTTTCGTGTCCTAAACCCGCCATATCTCCTTCCCACAAAAGGTTGCTGGTTTGAATCAAATTTCTAACGATTCCGTTATTGATTTCTGACTACTTCAACCGAGTTCCAGTCGTAGCCTGTTCGCTGAGGTCACATGGCCGCGTGCTCATTACATTTGTTTCCGTTAACGTTCGTTTAAGTTTCCCATTGAACGTGTTATAGTTAGTCGTCTCTCCTGGGCTGACGTGATAACAGTCTAATTTCAGATAAGCTGATGCTCAACTTTGGAGCTGTTCTTAACACAAACACACACACACACACACACACACACACACACACACACACACACACACACACACACACACACACACTGAGCATCTCAGAATTACTTCTAATTTCCTCACTTTCCAGTGTCTCGTGATCGCTTTTCTAACGTGGCTAGCAGTTAGTTTCTTCTCTAATTAGATCCTATTTACATTAAACGCGTTTGTGAGCTGCGTTCAAGATCACGTCTATTATTCATGTGTTGTAGATATGTTTTATATATGAACGGGTTTTTGTCAACACGTCAGTTTTTCCAGAACGCTGCACATGTCACATATGCTACAGGCTTGTTGTCACTGCCATGCCAGGTTGTCTAGAGACAGGGCACTACAGCACAACATAGCACAGGACTAAAATAGAACAGACCACTGTGGAACTACAGTAGAACAAAACACTGGATGAATAGAACCCATCAACGCTAGGATGAGAATGGAACCAATCGAGACTAGAATCAGAATAGAAGCCATCAGGACTAGACTCGGAATAGAACCCATCAATACTAGAATCACAATAGAACCCATCAATTCTAGAATCAGAATATAACCCATCAATATTAGAATCAGAATATAACTCATCAATACTAGAATCAGAATAGAACCCATCAATACTAGAATCAGAATAGAACCCATCAATACTAGAATCACAATAGAACCCATCAATACTAGAATCAGAATAGAACCCATCAATACTAGAATCAGAATATAACCCATCAACACTAGAATCACAATAGAACCCATCAATACTAGAATCAGAATAGAACTCATCAATACTAGAATCAGAATAGAACCCATCAATATTAGAATCAGAATAGAAGCCAGGAGGACAAGAACTAGAATCACTATTGAACTCTTTTCAGGTCCAGATATTGCGAGCGAAGCGAGTGTGTGTGTGTGTGTGTGTGTGTGTGATGTGTGTGTATGTTGTGTGTTGGTGTGTGTGTTGTGTATGTGTTGTGTATGTGTTGTGTATGACATTTAGCCCCCCATACCATAAAATGTGCGAGTCGCTACAAATATCTTCTTGTATTGTGTGTGTGTGTGTGTGTGATTGTAAGAGACATTTACAAGCCTGGCTGGTTAAAAGGCGATGTCCGTGAGCTGTTGTGTAACTGTCAGTGTTGTGTAACTGATAATCAAAAGGAGCTCTTGCATAATTGATGCAATGACCGAGCCATCTGCCCTGATCTCTGAGCCTAGAGATCTAGCTGGGACCCTGTGCCAACACACACACACACACACACACATATATACACACACACACGCACGCACATATACACACACACACACACACACACACATATACACACATACACACACACACATATACACACACACACACACATATACACACACACACACACACACACACATACACACGCACGGGTTGTTCGCTCTCACATCAACAGGGACAATGGCACTAACCATTTCAAAAAGCATTATTTGAAAAGGGGATTACTTTCCCTCCTTCCCTCCGTCCTTCCTTCCCTCCTTTCCTCCTTCCCTTTCCCTTTCCACCCCCCCCTCCCTCTCCCTTCTTATCCCACCTCCTCCAGGGGCTCCCTCTCCCCCCTCCCCCCCTCCCTCCCTCCCTCTTTCCTCCCCCCCTCATTGTGGGCCTGTGTCTCAGGTGTGTCTGTGCCTGAAAGTAAATTTAATGTTTCAAATCCACATCAGAGCCATGCATTGTGACAGATCCAAAAATACCTTCTGAGGTTAGACTGGATGAGAGAGAAAGACTGGATGAGAAAGACTGGGAGAGAGACAAGGAGAGAGAGAGACTGGGAGAGAGAGAGACTGGGAGAGCGAGAGACTGGGAGAGTGAGACTAGGAGAGAGAGACTGGGAGGGAGAGAGACTGGAAGAGAGAGACTGGGAGAGTGACAGACTGGGAGAGAGAGAGACTGGGAGAAAGACTGGGAGAGAGAGACTGGGAGAGAGAGACTGGGAGAGAGACTAGGAGAGAGACTGGGAGAGAGGGACTGGGAGAGAGACTGGGAGAGCGAGAGACTGGGAGAGAGAGAGACTGGGAGAGAGACTGGGAGAGAGAGAGACTGGGAGAGAGACTGGGAGAGAGAGACTGGGAGAGAGACTGGGAGAGCGAGAGACTGGGAGAGAGAGAGACTGGGAGAGAGACTAGGAGAGAGACTGGGAGAGCGAGAGACTGGGAGAGAGAGAGACTGGGAGAGAGACTGGGAGAGCGAGAGATTGGGAGAGAGAGAGAGAGATGGAACAGAGAGAACTTCTAGACTTCCTGTCTTTGCGCTCCTTTTGTCTCCTATCTTTCCTTCTCAGTCCTCTAGTCATCTCTCCCATCCATCTCATTCAACGTTAGCTCAGTAATGACACACACTCTCATGCTGTTGTTCACTGTTCTACCAAAGACAAGGTGAAGCTGCGTGTGTGTTTGTGTGTGTGTGTGTGTCTGCGCAGGTGTGTGTGTGTGTGTGGAGTTTTTGTGTGTGTCTCCGCAGGTGTGTGCGTGTGGAGTTTTTGTGTGTGTTTGTGCAGGTGTGTGTGTGTCTGCGCAGGTGTGTGTGTGTGTGTGTGTGTGTGAAGTTCTTGTGTGTGTGTGCCTCCGCAGGTGTGTGTGTGGAGTTTTTGTGTGTGTGTGTGCCTCGGCAGGTGTGTGTGTGTGGAGTTTTTGAGTGTGTGTCTGCGCAGGTGTGTGTGTGTCTGCGAAGGTGTGTGTGTGTCTGCGTAGGTGTGTGTGTGTCTGCGCAGGTGTGTGTGTGTCCGCGCAGGTGTGTGTGTGTGTGGAGTTTTTGTGTGTGTGTCTGCGCAGGTGTGTGTGTGTCTACGCAGGTGTGTGTGTGATCCCTACTGAGTGGTGTTTGTTTTTCCATGGCAAAGCAGCTGCTGTGTTGTGGTGTTACTGACAGATCCTAAGTGCTCTGTGGGTCTCTCTGAAGCACAATCGCACACACACACACACTCACACACGCATACACAAATATACTCACGAACATACATACACACACACACAGCA
>BROE01000002.1:545199-547699 GCA_036571765.1 Plecoglossus altivelis
TGTTTGTGTGTGTCTGTGTTTGTATGTGTGTGTCTGTGCCCCTGTATCTGTTTTTGTCTGTCCTTGTCTGTGTGTGCACCTCTGTGTGTGCACCTCTGTGTGTGCCTGTGTGTGTGTCTGTGTCTGTGCATGTGTGTGTCTGTGTGTGCCTGTGTCTGTGTGTGTGTGTCTGTGCATGTGTCTGTGTGTGCCTGTGTCTGTCTGTCTGTGAGTGTGTGTGCGTGTGTGCCTGTGTGTCTGTCTGTGTGCGTGTGTGAGCCTGTGTGCCTGTGTGTCCGTGCCTGTGTGTGTTGGTGACTGTGTGCCCTTGTCTGTGTGTCTGTGTGTGTGTGCCCGTGTCCGTGTCTGTGTGTGTGTGTGTGTTGGTGTCTGTGTGTGTGTGTGTGTGTGTGTGTCTGTGCCTGTGTGTGTGTGTCTGTGTGTATTGGTGTCTGTGTGTGTGTCTGTGCCTGTGTGTGTGTCTGTGCCTGTGTGTGTGTGCCTGTGTGTGTGTCTGTGTCTGTGTGTGTGTGTCTGTGTTGGTGACTGTGTGTGTGTGTGTTGGTGACTGTGTCCAGGAGATGACAGACATCATGCGCTCCATCTATGACATGATGGGGAACTGCACATATCCCTGCATGCAGGATAACGCACCCAAGGAGCATGTGGATAACTTCTTCCAGGTAACCTCCCCACACACACACTACAAACACACACACACACACACACACACACTACAAACACACACACAGACACACACACTACAAACACACACACACACACACACACACACTACAAACACACACATACATTCACACAAAAAGGGTCTCTCATACAGACAAACACTGAAGTATTTACTATATGTGTTTCTTGTCTGCTTCCTGTGTATTTCTTGTCTGCTTCCTGTCTGTTTCCTGTCTGTTTCCTGTCTGTTTCCTGTCTGTTTCCTGTCTGTTTCCTGTCTGTTTCCTGTCTGCTTCCTGTCTGTTTCCTGTCTGCTTCCTGTCTGTTTCCTGTCTGCTTCCTGTCTGCTTCCTGTCTGTTTCCTGTCTGCTTCCTGTGTGTGTCCTGTCTGCTTCCTGTGTGTTTCTTATCTGCTTCCTGTCTGCTTCCTGTCTGCTTCCTGTCTGCTTCCTGTCTGCTTCCTGTCTGTTTCCTGTCTGCTTCCTGTCTGCTTCCTGTCCGCTTCCTGTGTGTTTCTTGTCTGCTTCCTGTGTGTTTCTCGTCTGCTTCCTGTCTGCTTCCTGTGTGTTTCTCGTCTGCTTCCTGTCTGCTTCCTGTCTGTTTCTTGTCTGCTTCCTGTGTGTTTCCTGTGTGTTTCCTGTGTGTTTCCTGTGTATGTCCAGAAGATGGACATAAACCACGATGGAGTGGTCACCATAGATGAGTTCCTGGAGTCTTGTCTCAGGGTCTGTTGTCTCTCACACTAACACAGCCATGCTCTCAACACTTTAGGGGAGAGAAACGTCAATACTGACACGTATTTTGTCCCTCTTTGCCACCTGTCCAGGATGAGAACATCATGCAGTCGATGCACATGTTCGACAACGTCATCTAGTCATCGGACCGACCGTGATGTCATGCGGACCTCAGCGAATCAGATGGAGCCCCCTTCCTCTTCTCTTTTTTTTTGACTCCGCCCTCGGAGCCTTGCCTAGCGTCCCACTGTGGAAAGGTCAGGGGTCACGATTCAGGGGTCGTGACCCCTGAGAATGGACTCTAGGGATTGTGAGGACGATGGTGAGGAGGAAGACGAGCGCTTGCTGCTCTCGACAATAGCGGTGTGTGTTTCCGTTGGGAAAAAGACCAAACATTCTCGGCACTTTGTAGGACTGTGTTGTTAGTCTCACTTGTGTCAATGTTGTACATCTGTTACTGTCTTCTGTTATCCTGTTGTTAGTCTGTCTTCCTTTTTGTGTGCCTTCTCTCTCTCCCTCTCTCTCTCTTGCTCTCTTTCTCTCTCCCTCTCTCTCTCCCTCTCTCTCTTACTCTCCCTCTCACTCTCTCTCTCTCTCTCTCTCTCTTACTCTCTCTCTTACTCTCTCTCTCGCTCTCACTCTCACTCTCTCTCTCACCCTCCCCCTCTCTCTCTCTCCCTCTCTCTCTCTCTTACTCTCTATCTCTCTCCCTCTCGCTCTCTCCCTCTCTCTCTCTCTCTGTTACTCTCTCTCTCTGTTACTCTCTCTCTCTCCCTCTCTCTCTCCCTCTCTCTCTCCCTTTCTCTACCTCTCTCTCTTACTCTCCATCCCTCTCTCTCTCTCTCTCTTACTCTCTCTCTTACTCTCTCCCTCTCTCTCTTACTCTCTCCCTCTCTCTTGCGCTCTCTTTCTCTCTCTCTCTCTCCCTCTCTCCCTCTCTCTCTCTCCCTCCCTCTCTCTCCCTCTCTCTCCCTCTCTCTCTCCATCTCTCTCTCTCCCTCCCTCTCTCTTTCCCTCTCTCTCTCTCCCTTTCTCTTCCTTTCTTTTCCTCTTCCTTTCTCACCCTCTCTCTTCCATTCCCTCTTCCTCTCTGCCTCTCTCTC
>BROE01000002.1:588723-613031 GCA_036571765.1 Plecoglossus altivelis
ATCTAATATAGTTCTCCTAGTTCTGGTTATTCTAATCCTGGTTCTCCTAGTTCTGGTTCTCCTAGTTCTGGTTCTCCTAGTTCTGGTTCTTCTAGTCCTGGTTTCTTAGTCCTGGTTCTCCTAGTCCTGGTTCTCCTAGTCCTGGTTTTCCTAGTTCTGGTTCTTCTAATCCTGGTTCTCCTAGTCCTGGTTCTCCTAGTCCTGGTTCTCCTAGTCCTGGTTCTCCTAGTCCTGGTTCTCCTAGTTCTGGTTCTTCTAATCCTGGTTTCTTAGTCCTGGTTTCTCTAGTCTGGTTCTCATAGTTCTGGTTTCTTCTAATCTGGTTTCTTAGCCCTGGTTCTCCTAGTCCCTGGTTCTCCTAGTTCTGGATTTCTTTCTTAAATCCTGGTTTCTTGCTTAGTCCTGGTTCCCGCAAAACACTAACCCTACATCCCTCCCCTACCTCCCCCTCACTCCGCCATACCATCCCCCTCCACCTACCGACGCCTACATCCGCTCTCACCTCCCCGCTGGACCTCTCCCTCACTCTCCCTCACGCTCCCTCATCCCCTCTCACTCACGCCCTCACCTCTCCCCTCACCCCTCATCCCTCTCACCGTCACCCCTCACCTCTCCCCTCTATCTCGTAACAGAGCGCTGCGCACACGGTTCATCCCTCTCTACCAAACGAATGCACCGCTCACCTCTCACCCTCACCGGGCAGCTGGATCCCTTGTCATTAGCCTGTTGCTATGTATTCCGGCTGCAATCCCTCTCCCCCTCCCCTCCCCTCCCCCCTCACCTCTGCCCTCCCCTCTCCCCCAGGAACGGGACCCATCCACATGAACAGTGTCCAGTGTTCGGGGCGGGAGGGTTCCATCATGGACTGCGGCTTCCAGGAGGTTCCTCTCTACACTTGTAAACACAACCAGGATGTGGCGGTGCGCTGTAATGTCCCCAACACAGGCCTGGAGGCCACGGTAAGACTCACACACACACACATACACACACACACATACACACACACACATACACACTCACACACACTCACACACACTCACACCCACGACTCACACCTCACACACACTCAACCCTCAACACCTGAACAGCATCACACACAGACACTCACACACACACTCACGCACACACACCACACACACTAAGTGGCACCACACACTCCACGGACTATCTATCTTCCCACAAGACACAGAGTTTAATATTGGTGGAAAGCACCGGAACCATACAGAACAGTATCGACACCACACTATGCACACATACGATCACTATGACCTCTGTCGCGGAGATGACACACCACACAGGCCTGGAGTCACGGTAAGGATCGCTCAGCAATCACTCTATACACACCACGCGCGGCGAATACAGCTCATCACGCCTGGAGGCCACGGTGAGGCTCTCACACACACATACACACACACACACAGGGAGCATCATCTGGATCAACCTCAAACGTAGGACACACAGACGATTGAGCATCAACGCCACGCTCGCGCCCGCGCTGAACGGACCAGGAATCCTTGTACTCTCTTCCTACGACCAGCACTATCACTCTCTCGCACACCACACAAATCAAAGCCACACACTGCGCTGGGCGATGCGGGCTAGTATAAGAATAATTAGGCTTTGGGAGAGGAACGTAATGCCAGAAACACCAGATTGGGAGGACGAAGCCATCAAACACACCGACGGCCGGAGGGCCTGGAGGCCACAGTGAGTCTCTCTCGTGCACACATACTCACGACACACATATAAGACACACACTTACACACACACATATATACATGACATTCCAACAGCACACACGTGTACACATCCAGCACTGTGGGTGTCGATTCCTTCACACTGTCGATATTTCGCGAGTTGCGACTCGGTAGAGGGTGAGCAGTCGCATTGAGCGCTCTCCGTGTGTGTCTGAGATACTCATGGATGGCCGCTCTCTCGCGCTGTGTTGTGGCGGTTCGGCAGCGGGCATAAGATTCGTTGACCACACGCTGGTAGATCTATTTTAGAGGAGTTAAGGCTGTGTGCAGCGAGAACTGGGGCATCAACGAGGCCATGGTGGTGTGCAGAATTAGGACTGAGGTAAAGTCCATTCAAGTCACATATTCTTAATTTGACTAAAGCGTCTAAATATATGATAACCAACCTAGACGAGTATGCTATTGGGCTGTGTGCAGAGATCGTCGGCTCATAGAGATGAAATGGTGTTCCTCGCGATATATACGATATCTATAGTAGGAGCTGTTCCGTGCCAGCCCAGGGGCCGCTGCATAGTTCTTTCTTTCCTCTCCTCTCTTCTCTCTCTTTCCCTTTCTCTCTGCTTCTCTCTCTCCATCCTCTCTCCTTTCTCTTTCTCATAACGGACTTCTCGCACCTCTCTCTCTATCATATGTCACAATATAGATACTCCTAGCGCCGCCCTCTCGTCTCCACTCGCGCGCGCCGATCCGCATCACCCTCTTCATCCCCTAAACGAATTCCGTACGGCGATAATGCTCTCCCCCCTTTACTCTCCTCTCATTACCTCCTCTTCGCTAACTCTCTTCCATCTCTTCCCCTATTCATCCCCTTTCTCTCTCTCAGTCTGTTTGTGTGTCTATGCTGTGTTCTTTCCCATGCCCAAGTTAATGACAGCTTTCAGTAAAGTCCACTTCCACTCAGACCAAAATAAAATACAGAAACAGAGATAGAGAGAGTGAGATAGAGAGAGAGGGAGAGAGAGGGAGAGAGAGAGAGAGAGAGAGAGAGAGAGAGAAAGAGCGAGAGAGGTAGAGAGAGGCGGAGGAAAAAAACAAACTCCAAAATAGACTTCTGCTGCGTGGAGTACTTGTATGTGTGTGTGTGTGTGTGTGTGTGTGTGTGTGTGTGTGTGTGTGTGTGTGTGTGTGTGTGTGTGTTGTGTGTGAGTGTGGTGTGTGTGTGAGTGGTGATAGAATAGGAGAGAGTTTTACGAGCCGGTGTAAAACTCCTAAGAAAAGAAAGAGAAAGAGCGGAAAGTATTTGATAATGTTTATGTTACCATATTCTAATAGTGACCAGTCCAGGACCTGCACTCATGATTATACGTGTGTGTGTGTATATGTGTGTGTGTATG
This sequence comes from Plecoglossus altivelis, assembly GCA_036571765.1. NCBI lineage: Eukaryota > Metazoa > Chordata > Actinopteri > Osmeriformes > Plecoglossidae > Plecoglossus > Plecoglossus altivelis. The sequence goes on from BROE01000002.1 coordinate 591,815, forward strand.
TGTGTGTGTGTGTACATGTGTGTGTGTGTATGTATGTGTGTTTGTGTGTATATGTGTGTGTGTGTAAATGTGTGTGTGTGTGTGTGTGTGTACATGTGTGTGTGTGTGTGTGTGTGTGTGCAGGAGACCCGGTACTGGCCCGGTTCCCCTGAAGCGGAGGATGTGGTTCTGAGTGGGACTCACTGCATCGGGACAGAGATGTCTGTCCAGCGTTGCCGCAGCAACACGCACCTGTACTGCCCCCGAGGAGGGCAGGGCCAGGCCGCGGGGGTCACCTGTGTGGACAGTGAGTCACACACACACACGCACACACACGCACACCACCACACACCCACACCCCCACACACCACACACACTAGACTTGATCCCAATCTCCACTCTCCCCTCCCCAACTCCCTTCCTTCCTCCCCTCTCCCTATCTCCCCTCCCCCCTCCCTCCATCTCTCCCCCTCCGTCTCTCCCCCTCCGTCTCTCCCCCTCCCTCTCTTCCCCCTCCCTCCCTCCTCCGCCCCTCCTCCTCCTCCCCCCCAGATGGCCCCTAGACCTGGTCGGTAGACGCCCCAGCTGGTTCCGGGAGTCTCCTACCCTGGAGGACGACCGCCTCTGCACCTGCTCACCTGTGCCCATGAGGAGAACTGCCTGTCATCGTCTGCTGCCAGGATGACCTGGCCGTACGGACACCGTCGCCTGCTCCGCTTCTCCTCCCGCATCATGAACCTGGGCAGGGCTGACTTCAAGCCCCGCGCCACCCGAGAAAGCTGGACCTGGCATGCCTGCCACAGGTAGGAGGGGAGGACAGGAAGGAAGGGACAGGGGGGGCAGGGGGACATGGGGGGAAGGGTTTGACAAAATTATTAACATATACAAAACTCTAAAACTGAAACAAAGAAAGGTGAAGTGTTTCTCACATCCTCTCCTCCTCTTTCCTCTCACCTCACCTCTCTTCTTCTCCTCCCCTCCACTCTCCCCTCACCTCTCCCCTCACCTCCACTCTCCCATCCCCTCTCCTCCCCTCTCCTCTCCTTTCCTCCCCTCTCCTCTCCTCCTCTCCTGTCCTCCTCTCCTCTCCTCTCACCTCCACCTCTCCCCTCCCTCTCCTCCCCTCTCCTTCTCCTCCCCTCTCCTCTCCTCTTCCTTCTCCTCCCTCTCCTCCCCTCTTCCTCCCCTCCCCCACCTCTCCTCCCCTCTCCTCTCCTCTCCTCTCCTTCCCCTCTCCCTCCTCTCCTCTCCTCCTCTCCTACTCCTCCCCTCTCTCCCCTCTCCTCTCCTCCTCCCCTCCCTCTCTCCTCTCCTCTTCTCCTCCCCTCTCCTCTCCCTCCTCCTCCCCTCCCTCTCCTCTTCTCCTCTCCTCTCCTCCCCTCCTCCCCTCCCCTCACCTCTCCTCCCCTCTCCTTCTCCTCCCCTCCTCCCCTCTCCTCTCCTCCCCTCCTCTTCCTTCTCCTCCCCTCCTCCCCCTCCGCTCCTCCTCCCCTCCCCTCTCCCCTTCCCCTCTCCTCTCCAACTCCTCTCCTCCCTCCTCCCCTCTCCTCCCTCCTCCCCTTCTCCTCCCCTCCTCTCCTCTTCTCCTCCCCTCCCCTCCTCCCTCTCCGCCCTCTCCTCCTCCCCTCTCCTCTCCTCCCCCTCCTCCCCTCTCCTCTCCTCCTCCCCCCCTCCCCTCCTCGCCCTCTCCTCCCTCCCTCTCCTAGCCTCTCCTCACCCTCCTCCCCTCTCCTCTCCTCCTCCCTCCCCTCTCCTCCTCTCCTCTCCTCCACAGCAACTATCACCAGCCATTAGAGGTATTCACTCACTATGACCTCTTAACGTTGAATGGAACCAAGGTCGCAGAAGGTCACAAGGCCAGCTTCTGTCTAGAGGACACATATTGCCCTGAAGGTACATTACAACACACCTCACCCCTTTGATAAACCGTAACTAAACCTTACCCCAAACTAACCCTAACCTTAACCCAACCCCAACCCCAACCCTAACCTCTCTACCTAACCTTAACCCAACCCCAACCCTAACCCTACGTCTGAAAGGTGTTACCCTCTAATCAACACTAACCTCAGCCCAACACGGTGCTCAACCTCACTACCACACAATGAACCCTCAACACCACCGCAGTGAAAAACAACACCGTTGTGTGTTTCCGTGGCGACAGGTCTTCAGAAGCGTTTCTCCTGCTACAACATGGGAGATCAGGGCATCACCGTGGGTTGCTGGGATACCTATCGCCATGACATCGACTGCCAGTGGATCGACATCACTGACATACGACCCGGGGAGTACATCTTCCAGGTTAGAGGTCATGCACACACACACACACACACACACACGCACGCACACAAACACACACTCACCAGCCACCCACACACACACCAAACCACACACTCACCAGGCCCCCCCACACACACACAACAACACCAACACTCCCCCACAACACACAACACACCACCACACCTCCCCCCCCACACACACACAAACACACACTCGCACTCGCACTCCCACCCCCACCCCCACACTCGCACTCTCCCCCACACACACAAACACCACCACTCAAACCCAACCCCCCCTACAACACACACCACTCCCCCACACAACACACAAACACACACTCACCCCCCCCCCTGCCCACACACACACACACCAAGAGTATGGACACACACACACAAAGGGACTACAGACAAAAACACGAGCACACACAGTAAGTCACGCACCACTTGTGGGAAATTCCTGACGTTGCATCAGCCTATTCCAACACTTTAATAGGAGAGAAACAATTTAATTCTGAAGTGAAGAAAATGACCTGTGTCATTATGTGAGCAGTTGAAGCCTTTAAAAACTCTTGGGTCTGCAGGGGAAAGTGGTTACATGAGACGCTCACTGTGCTTCTAGAACTGGAACCGGTTTTTGGCTCAGGTAACCGTAGCGACTAGGAGATAAGGGGTTAGGCTACAGACCATAATTTAAGCTAAATGGAAGTTGGCTCCATTTGTAAGCTCTCTCTGTGTGGTGTCTGTGTGTGTGTGTAGGTAAGTATGTTTAGGTGTGTGGTGGTGTGTGGTGTGTGTGTGTGTGGTGTGTGTGTGTGTGTAGGTAGTGTAGGTAGTTGTGGTGTGTGTGGGTGTGTGTGTGTGTGTCAGTTAGGTAGTTGAGTGTTGTGTGTGTTTGTGTGGTGTGTTGACCTGTGTAAAAATGTGTTTGTGTGCCCTTGCTCGCACAGTCCGCCACCATGCGTCTGTGAATGTAATCATACACTTGTCATAAAGCAGAGATCAAACATCGCCACGACGACAGTCACTCCCGCATCGTTCAAGGGTTGCCATGGAAACTGTGGTACAACAGTAGTTAAGTTCGTAATAAAGACTACATTAGCTTATGCATGTGAGCGTGCTTGCGTGTCCGCATCTAGCATTGTGTGTGTGTGTGTGTGTGTGGTGTGCGTTCACACAGTCGCCCCTCCGTTTCACGTACGGCGTCATGGCAACCGCGGAGTGACGACACCAGAATCGTGACCATGAGTTCCCTTTTGGACCCCCGTCCTATTAGACGTTCGCAACAAAGCTCATACAAACCAAACCCAAACTTTATTGAAATGACAACAAAGAAAGCCACCCATAAAGACGGTGACTTTCACGACTGCGTTTTCCTGTAAATGTGTGGCCACGCAGTGGACTCCACGCGTAGAGGGAGGAGGAAGCGGGGAGAAGGGAGGAAGGGGGAGAGGGGAGAAGGGGAGGGGGAGCCAGGGGAGAAGGGAGGGAGGAAAGGGAGGAGAGAGGAGGAGGGAAGGGGAGAAGGGAGAAAGGGGAAGGAGGAGGGTAGGGGGGAGAGGGGAGGAACAGGGGAGGGGAGGAGAAGGGGGAGGGGAGGGGAGGGAGGCGATTCCTTCTTGCTCCTCCCTCATGAAGGAAGGAAGAGATGAGAGCATCAGTACCTCCTGCCTGTCCTGCTGAGCTACATATAGTTTAATTGGAGTGCTCCTCTCTCCTGTCTCTCCTGTCTCTCCTGTCTCTCCTGTCTCTCCTGTCTCTCCTCTCTCCTGTCTCTCCTGTCTCTCCTCTCTCCTGTCTCTCCTGTCTCTCCTGTCTCTCCCCTGTCTCTCCTGTCTCTCCTCTCTCCTGTCTCTCCTGTCTCTCCTCTCTCCCCTGTCTCTCCTGTCTCTCCTGTCTCTCCTCTCTCCCCTGTCTCTCCTGTCTCCTGTCTCCTGTCTCTCCTCTCTCCTCTCTCCCGTCTCTCCTGTCTCTCCTGTCTCTCCTGTCTCTCCTGTCTCTCCTGTCTCTCCTCTCTCCTGTCTCTCCTCTCTCCTCTCTCCCGTCTCTCCTGTCTCTCCTCTCTCTCCTGTCTCTCCTCTCTCCTCTCTCTCCTGTCTCTCCTCTCTCCCGTCTCTCCTGTCTCTCCTGTCTCTGCTGTGTAGGTGGAAGTTAACCCCTCGTTGGACATGGCTGAATCTGACTTCCAGAACAACGTGATGCGGTGTCGCTGCAAGTACGATGGAGGAAGGGTCTTTGTGTTCGGGTGCCATGCAGGTGAGGAGGGAGGGAGGGAGGGAGGCAGGGAGGAAGGGAGGAGGGAGGGAGGGAGGGAGGGAGGACGGAGGACGGAGGAGGAGAGGGAGAGGGGAGGGGCAGGGAGGGAGGCAGGGAGTAGGAGGGAGGAAGGGAGGCCAGGGAGGGGAGGGAGGAGCAGGGAGGGAGGGAGGGAGGGAGGAGGGAGGGAGGAGGAGGGAGGGAGCGAGGAGAGAGGAGCGGAGGGTGGAGGAGGAGGATGGGGAACGGTGGAGTAGGTTTGGGAGGAGGGGCAGTTGGTGAAGGGGGGTAGTACAGTGAAAGTATACTTTTGCCTTTATTTAATTATTTTTCTTTCCTCTCTCTCTCTCTCTCTCTCTCTCTCTCTCTCTCTCTCTCTCTTTCTCTCTGTCTCTCGCTCTTGCTCTCTCTGTCTCTTTCTCTCTCTCTGTCTGTCTCTCTCTCTTTCTCTCTGTCTCTCTCTCTGCTCTCTCTGTCTCTTTCTCTCTCTCTGTCTGTCTCTCTCTCTTGCTCTCTCTGTCTCTTTCTCTCTCTCTGTCGTCTCTCTCTCTTTCGCTCTCTCTCCCTCTGCTCTTTCTCTCTGTCCCCTCTCTGTCTCCTCTCTCCTCTCGGTCTCTCTCTCTGTCCTCTCTCTCTCTCTCTTCCTCTCTCCTCTTCTCCCTCTCTCTCTCTGTTTTCTCTCTCTCTCGCCCTCTCAGGTGATGCTTATAGTCCGGACGTAGAGGACCTATTTGAGCACCAGCGTCAAATCACCAACAACTTCCTCTAACCACCCACCAATCAGAGCTCAGGGCGGAGCTTAGGAACCATGCGTCATCATCGCCCCGCCTCGGCCAATCGTGAGGGAGGATCCTGAAGAACAGGAAGAAGACGACTTCAGGATAGAGGGAGGGAGGAGGGGGGAGAAGCAGAAGAGAAAGAGGAGGAGGGATGGAGAGAAGAGGAGAAATTATGTTGAAATTGGAACAGAAAGAAAGAGAGACACAGACAGAAAGAAAGACATAGAGAGACACAGAGACACACAAGGAGAGAGAGAGAGACCAGAGAGAGAGGAGAGAGGATGTTGGAGAGAGAGACAGGAAGAGAGGAGAGAGAGACCAGAGTGAGAGAGAGAGACAGAGAGAGAGTGAGTGAGAGAGAGAGGTCTAAAAAAAGAGCCAGTGATGAAAAGTGAGAGAGACACAGAGAGAGAGAGAGAGAGAGACAGAGAGAGAGTGAGAGAGACAGAGAGAAGTGAGAGAGACCAGAGAGAGAAGACGAAGAGAGTGAGAGAGAGGACGAGAGAGACAGAGAGAGAGAGAGACAGAGAGAGAGAGAGAGAGAGAGAGGTTTAAAAAAGAGCCAGTGATGAAAAGTGAGATAGACAGACAGTAAGAGCTACAAGGTGCTTGTTCAGTAAGCAGACTAATGAACAATCCTAACCAAGAACAGAGGGCAGGTGTCAGGGTGGGCAGGTGTCACTACAGCCACATTTCAAAGAAGTTCCATACGAATACAAAACTTCTTAAAATTCACTCACGCTCACAGGTGTGATACGAACGCCAATCTACGCTGTTGTACGTTGTTTATGAAATGATCGTGCTATCATCCACCAGCACGGACACACGCCAACTCTCTCGACGTCATGGCGACGTGATTTCAAAGTGTGTGGAGAAGTCTTTGCTTATGTCGTTCTGTGTCTTGGATTGTTGAATAAATATTGTAACGTATTGCAAATGTATTGTCATGTATAGTTTTTCTGGCCAGGGTCTTTCAGTTTGTTTATTTATGTTTTGTATTTACGTTGTATTACGATTGTTTTGTTTGTTTCGTTTTTTTTGTGTGCCTCTTTGCAGCACCAATTAAATCGCATATTACATTTGGAGTGAAACAGGAAATCGTCAAGAGAGACAATGGAAGATAGTCTGTTAGGGTTAACAGTCTGTTAGGGTTAACAGTCTGTTAGGGTTAACCCCAGGGTGGGAATCGAACCACGGAGCCCTGCCTTGTGGCTTTAGCTTAACACACGCAACTCACCCAGCCCTCTCCCCCCTCTCTTTTCTCCTATCTCTCCCTCTCTCTATCCCTTTCTCTTTCTCTTCCGGTCTCTCTTTCTCTCCGTCTTTCTTCTCTCTTCTCTTTCTCTCTATCCCTGTGTTCTCTCTCTCTCGCATTTTTCTGTCTCTCCCTCTCTTTCTCCCTTCCCTGTCTCCTCTCCCTCCCCTGTCTCTCCCTCTCCCTGCTCTCTCTTCCCTGGTCTCTCTCTAACGCTCTCTCCCCCTCTCGCTGGGGTCTGCGTGTCCACGCTTCATTACTTTTGTGACGGTGTTTTTTGTATTTATTCCCATCATTTCATTGTTGTTCTATATCGAGTAGGTGGTCGGTGAAATACCTTACTAACAGCTGGTAATGCCTGGAAATATTTGAGTTATTCCGATGTAAACTTGGTTCATACTTTGTAGCACATAGCTGGCTACTACTGCTTAGTAGGACTTAGTTATTACAGTCATATTTGGTCATAGCAAATACTTCCTTGGTTAAACATGGCAATACTTGACATACATAGAGAAAATTAAAAATGTCATCGACGGACCGATTTCTAAACAGTTTGGTTACGGATATAGGATTATTACTTCAGAGCCATGGATAACAGACCTATTAAAATGACTCCTCGCGTTAATAAGTGTTTCTTTTACAGAGTTATTACAAGGTAATGACATATACGGTTGTTACTTCATGAAAATAAAGTCTAGTTGTAATGTGGTCTGCTGTCGTGTGTGAAGAATCTCCATCCGAGCATGCGGAGCCTTGATGCAGTCAGCCTCTAACACACACAGCACACACACAGCACACACCACAGCAACACACACCAGCACACAAACACAGCGCACACACCAGCGCGCACACAGCGCACACACAGCGCGCCACACAGCACACACAGCCACACACAGCGCACACCACAGCACCCACACACACACACAGCGCACACACACACACAGCACACACACAGCAGATACACACAGCATAGACACAGCAGACACACAGCACATACACACAGCGCACACACACAGCACATACACAGCGTACACACAGCGCACACACACAGCACATACACAGCGCACACACAGAGCGCACACACACAGTACACACACACAGCGCGCACACACAGCACACACACACACAGCACACACCCAGCACACACACATCACACACCCAGCACACACAGGCACACACACGCATGCACACACACTCCTCCCTCAACTTTACTGAGTGAATCAGGACAACCATCTCATGCCAAACATGTTACTTATTTTAGTTTATTTTCCCTTTGGTGTGGGATTGTGTGCTGTGTGTAGTGTGCATGTGCTGTGTGTGTAGTGTGTGTACTGTGTATGTGCTGTGTGTGTACTGTGTGTGTACTGTGTTTGTACTTGTCTGTACTGCGCGTAGTGTGTGTATGTGTATATTGTGTGTGTGTAGTGTGTGTGTAACAGACGTATGGTTCCATTGTGTGTGTGTGTGTAGTGTGTGTGTAACAGAGGTATGGTTCCATTTTGTGTGTGTGTGTGTAGTGTGTGTGTAACAGACGTATGGTTCCATTGTGTGTGTGTGTGTGTGTAGTGTGTGTGTGTATTGTGTGTGTAACAGACGTATGGTTCCATTGTGTGTGTGTGGTTGTTTTAGTCACGGTCTATGTTTAGCAGTAACAGCAGGCAGGATGTCCAGCAAAGGTTTAAAATAAGCCCTCAATTAACCAGCGAGCGAACACACATGACCAGAGGCACCAGAATGTGGGTGTGGGTGTGTGGGTGTGTGTAGGGGGCGGGTAGGTGAATAAGTATGTGAATGTGTGTGTCAGTGTGTGTGTATGTGTGTGTGTATGTGCGTGTGTCAGTGTGTGTGTGTATGTGTGTGTGTATGTGCGTGTGTCAGTGTGTGTGTATGTCAGTGTGTGTGTATGTGCGTGTGTGTGTGTATGTGTGTGTATGTGTGTGTGTGTATGTGTGTGTGTGTGTGTATGTGTGTGTGTGTGTGTGTATGTGTGTATGTGTGTGTGTGCGTGTGTGTGTATGAGAACAGAGAGTCCGAAACACCTTGGATTTGATTTCGCGCATCTTTCCCACCCTTCTGCTCCCAGGCATCCCACTACAGCCTTCCGCGCTACACCCCGGGGGACCGTCACCACGGTTACGCAGGCGTTGCCGAGGGAACGACTTCACCCGAAAAGCCAAGCAGCACCGCATATGTAAAAAACACCACCTCCCCTGGTAAGACGTGCTGGTGTGTGTGTGGGTTCACGCCTGTGTGTTGGTGTGTGTGTGCACGCCTGTGTGTTGGTGTGTGTGTGTGTGCGCACGCCTGTGTGTTGGTGTGTGTGTGTGCACGCCTGTGTATTGGTGTGTGTGTGTGTGTGTGTGTGTGTGCACGCCTGTGTGTTGCTGTCGCACACATAACCACCTCATAAACGATCTACAGTGATTGTTATGGGCAGAGCAAGACACACACGGCGTTGGGGCCTGTGGGCGGGGCCTGTGGGCGGGGCTTGTGGCCAGGCCCTGTGGGCGGGGCCTAGTCTTGGCTGGTACAGCAGTATACAAATAATATATTTATAGTACTTTCTATTTCTGAATTTAGCAAAACGCTTTCATCCAGAGAGACACAAACATGGTGGTTCCAGAGACGGCCTCAAGAGGAAAAGGATAGTTGTTACAGACAGTAGAGATAACTGCAAGCTAAAACCGATTCACGATCTGATCTTGTAATAATAAAAAATGGTTTCATATAATATAAAAACATGTTTTCACCTGTTGTTGATTTTAAAGGGGAAACATGTTTGAGATTCAATGATCAAAGTACAGAAATGTTTGCTCACTCTGAGCCAAGCTTTGTAATCCTTGAGCTTTGGATGAAAGAGTCGTTGAGTGCTAGAGTGATTTCTCACACGTATGCGAGCTGTGAGCTGACTCAGCCCACAGCACACCACTCTGCAAGGCTATGGCAGCTGGACAAGCTGTTCTGTGTAAAGAGCACGCTGGACAGCTTGTCTATGGTTAAAGGCAGACTGGCGGACAGCTGTCTGTGTTCAAAGGCTAGCTAGACAGCTGTCTGTGTTAAAGGCAGCTGGACAGCTGTCTGTGTTAAAGGCAGCTAGACAGCTGTCTGTGTTAAAGGCAGCTGGACAGCTGTCTATGTTAAAGGCAGCTAGACAGCTGTCTGTGTTAAAGGCAGCTGGACAGCTGTCTGTGTTAAAGGCAGCTGGACAGCTGTCTGTTAGAGGCAGCTGTCTGTGTTAGACAGCTGGACAGCTGTCTGTTAGAGGCAGCTGTCTGTGTTAGACAGCTGGACAGCTGTCTGTTAAAGACCGCTGCACAGCCGTCTATTTCAGGCAGTCGGCCTATTTTAACACTCCTGCCCTGACACACCGGAACCCCGGCAGAGTTCTGTGTTGCGTGAAGAGAAGATTCTAGAAGCGGAACGTGGAGGAAGTGTTCCGTAAACATAGACTTCTTTTCTTTTTTGGGACCTGTGTGGTCATCGATGTTCACCTGCCAAGGATAACTTCCTCAGTCCTGCAGTTTAACAAGCGGTGTTCTAAACAGTGTGATCTACACTTATTTGTTTACAAACACACATGGCAGAGGAAGTCATTTGAGCTGAGGGAATTTAAAAACTTTATTAAGCAACAAAACATAAAATGATAAAAATCTATAGATCGTTATTAAAACACAATACTATGAAAGTTACAAAAAACGACATATTTGGTGTCTGAGGTCAGCGCTGAGGCTGGATGCTTGATATCTTGATATAACTACGGACAAAATGAAGGAAAAACCAGGGGCAGTGCCGTAAACCAAGGGTCACTGCCGTAAACCAAGGGGACTACCGTAAACCAGGCGCACTGCCGTAAAACTCCTACTAGAAGGGAAACCTCTTTCAGAGGCAGAGCCAGCAGACAGCACCATATCTGAAGTCTATTGTTTCAGGAGATCATTTATCAGATTATTATAGTATTACGGTAAGAGATTGGCCTGAGGCCAATCTGGGTCAATTAGTACTACACTATTCAGGAACAGACACGGGCATCGTCATAATATTCATTCTTAAATTAATCATTGTAACACAATCTTAACTGACCCTGCTTGGTTACAGGCCAGGTAAGAAAGAAAGAATGTCAATGTTATAAACATTAAAATGTGCTCAAATAAAAAGGTGAAGGTGTCAGAAAAGCCTGTTTCTCCAGCCTGTCCAACACTAGTCCAAGGGGGGTTAAAACTGAGATACACTCACATGGAAACACACACTCTTTGGACACACATGTCTGTCCAGGATAATGCATGGTACCTGTCCTGCTAGAGAACCCTGTGTAGAAGTGACACCAACGCAGGGGGTAGGGTGTCTTGCTGGAGCGAGGGGAGGAGGGGTGAGGGGGTGAAGGGAGACCCTCTGAGGAGGTGGGGGGGGAGGTGACCCTCCTAGGGGGTGAGGGGGTAGAGGTGAGGAGGGCAGAGGGGAGGAGGGGTGTGGTGAGAGAAATGAGATCTTCAGTTCCCCTCCCAAGCATCATCCCTCTGTTTGGCTGCCAAACGCTTCTGATCTGAAAGAAGAAGAAGATAGTTAGAATGGAGAGGAGAGGAAGAGGGAGGGAAGGAGGAGAGGAGGAGGGAGGGAAGGAGGAGAGGAGGAGGGAGGGGAGGAGAGGAGGAGGAGGGAGGGAAGGAGGAGAGAGGGAAGGAGGAGAGGAGAAATAGGCCAGGTGGGGGAGAAAAAGAATTACAGAGAGGGTCACGAAAGAGAAAGAGACGGAAAGAGAGAGGGTTCTGGGAGAGAGAGAGAAGAGGAAGAGGGGGGAGTCAGAGAGAGGGAGAGAGAGAGAGAGAAGGAGAGAGAGGGGGGAGTCAGAGAGAGGAGAAGAGAGAGAGGGGGGAGTCAGAGAGAGGAGAAGAGAGAGAGGGGGGAGTCAAAGAGAGAGAGGAGAGAGAGGGGTGAGTCATAGAGAGAGAGAAGGAGAGAGAGATGGTAAAGTTGGAGAAAGAGAGAGACCTCAGTTTTCCTGACTAACTGCCCAGGGAGTGGACCTGCACTTATGGCTTTTCGTCTGTGTGTGTGTGTAAGTGTGTGTGTCTATACTGTATATACTTATACATCCTCAGACGGGAAATAACTGTCCTGATTATAGACTGGAGCCATTCTGCCTGGCAACACAGGGAGAGGGAGGGAGAGAGGGAGGTTAGGGGAGGGAAGGAGGTTAGTGGAGGGAGGTGGAGGGATGTAAGGGAGGGAGGTGGAGGGATGTAGGGGAGGGAGGAAGACTAGGAGAAGACAAGCGCAGGGAAAATGAGAAACAGAGAAAAAACTGTGCAACTTTCTGCCAATTTTTCTTTCTGCTGGGAAGCAGCAGTCGACCTGATGTTGCGGACTGACTCCCTCTAGTGGTGAAATCACAGAATGTCTCTTTAACGTCGCCTGGGACCTACTCCAGGCCTCCTCCTGATTGGAGGAGAGGGTGTGGGATCTACCCAAGGCCTCCTCCTGATTGGAGGAGAGGGTGTGGGATCTACTCCTCCCCTCCTCTTGATTGGAGGAGAGGGTGTGGGATCTACTCCTCACCTCCTCCTGATTGGAGGAGAGGGTGTGGGATCTACCCAAGGCCTCCTCCTGATTGGAGGAGAGGGTGTGGGACTTACCCCTGGCCTCCTGTAGCTTCTTCTTCTCTGCCTCGCGGCCTTCTTGGGTCTGGTTGCTCTTGACGCCCAGAGCACCAATCACCAGACGGCGAGCCAGGGCAGCACTAGTAGCAGGGCGTTCCTTACTAGGGAGCAGGTAGTCTAACACACACGGGAAGAAAACTAAGACATGGATACACAACAAAACACTCTGAAATTTATGATGCAGGCGTGTGTGTGTGTATGTATGTCTGTTTGTGTATGTGGGCGCGTGTGTGTGTGTGTGTGTGTATGTATGTCTGTTTGTGTATGTGGGTGTGTGTGTGTGTATGGTACCTGAGCAGCTGCGGGCCTTGGCTCTGGTGGTGACAGATGACTTGGCAAGAGACCTGACCTTCATAAGAGGGTGTTTAGACCTGAGAGCCTCACGAGCTGGAGAGACACACACACACACACACACACACACACAGACAGACAGACACACACACAGACACACAGACACACACACACACACACAGACACACACAGACAGAGACACACACAGACACACACAGACACACACACATACACACACAGACAAAGAGACACACACACAGACACACAGACACACACAGAGACACACACACAGACACACACACACAGACACACACACAGACACAGACACACACGCACAGAGACACACACACACAGAGACACACACACAGACACAGACACACACACACAGAGACACACACACAGACACAGACACACACACACAGAGACACACACACAGACACACACACACAGAGACATACACAGACACACATAAATACACAGTGCAAATACACTAACATGGATCTCAGCTCTACATTGTTCATCACATGATGATGACATTAACATGTCAATACTAATAGTGTGAGTCAGTCTTTAGAAACTCACCTGCTACATGACTGGAGAACAAGCCCAGAGCGTGAGAGTCATCAATCCACTGCACATCAAACCCGCTCCCTTCTGCGCCGCACACAGTACAACACACACACAACACACACACACACACACACACACACACACACACACACACACACACAGACACACGCACACACGCATACACACACACACACACACACAGACACACACACACACACACACAGACACACACACACACATACGCACACACACAGAGACACAGAGACACACGCACACAGAAACGCACACACACAGACACTCACAGACACGCGCACACACACGCACACACACACCATCACACACACACACACACACAGACACGCACACACACACGCAGACACGGACACACACATACATACATAAAGAAACACAGACACAATGTGTCAGTCAATAGGAGTGTGAGTAGAATAGTCTTACTGGTATAACAGTGAGTAGAATAGTCTTACTGGTATAACAGTGAGTAGAATAGTCTTACTGGTATAACAGTGAGTAGAATAGTCTTACCGGTATAACTTTGAGTAGAATAGTCTTACTGGTATAACAGTGAGTAGAATAGTCTTACTGGTATAACAGTGAGTAGAATAGTCTTACTGGTATAAATGTGAGTAGAATAGTCTTCCTGGTATAACTGAGTAGAATAGTCTTACTGGTATAACTGAGTAGAATAGTCTTACTGGTGTAACTGAGTAGAATAGTCTTACTGGTGTAACAGTGAGTAGAATAGTCTTACCGGTATAACTTTGAGTAGAATAGTCTTACTGGTATAACAGTGAGTAGAATAGTCTTACCGGTATAACTTTGAGTAGAATAGTCTTACTGGTGTAACAGTGAGTAGAATAGTCTTACTGGTATAACTGAGAGTAGAATAGTCTTACTGGTATAAATGTGAGTAGAATAGTCTTACTGGAATAACAGTGAGTAGAATAGTCTTACCGGTATAACTTTGAGTAGAATAGTCTTACTGGAATAACAGTGAGTAGAATAGTCTTACCGGTATAACTTTGAGTAGAATAGTCTTACTGGAATAACAGTGAGTAGAATAGTCTTACCGGTATAACTTTGAGTAGAATAGTCTTACTGGAATAACAGTGAGTAGAATAGTCTTACTGGTAAAACAGTGAGTAGAATAGTCTTACTGGAATAACAGTGAGTAGAATAGTCTTACTGGTATAACAGTGAGTAGAATAGTCTTACTGGTATAACTGAGTAGAATAGTCTTACTGGTATAACTGAGTAGAATAGTCTTACTGGTATAACAGTGAGTAGAATAGTCTTACTGGTATAACAGTGAGTAGAATAGTCTTACTGGTATAACTGAGTAGAATAGTCTTACTGGTATAACTGAGTAGAATAGTCTTACTGGTATAACAGTGAGTAGAATAGTCTTACTGGTATAACTGAGAGTAGAATAGTCTTACTGATGTAACAGTGAGTAGAATAGTCTTACTGGTATAACAGTGAGTAGAATAGTCTTACTGGTATAACTGAGTAGAATAGCCTTACTGGTATAACTGGAAGGACTTGAGTAGATCTTCGGTCTTGAAGCCAGCAGGGAAGTCGTAGATCTCCACGATGTGGGCCAGTTCATCCTCACTCAGGTCCACATCGGCGTCGTCTTCAACATCTCCGCCGCGGTAGTAGTCGAAGCGGGCCTCCTGAATGGACGGCTTCTTCCTGCCCGCACGCCGGGCCAGCGGGGGGGGGGGGGGGGGGAGGGGTTAGGGAGGGATAAAGGATGAGCGTGAGAGGGGGATTGTGATGGAGGGATGGAGGGAGGTGAAGGGGGATTGTTGCTGGATGGAGGATGGATCGGGGGTAAGGGTAGTAGGAGGAGGTGAAGGTTAGAGAGCGAATAAAAGCAGATGAAGTCGCGTGAGGGTGATGGAGGAGCCCTAGAAAGGGGGAAGGGTAGAGACCCGGTAATGGAGGGAGCGGGTGGGATGGAGGGTTTGGGAGGAATGCGAGGAATTTTTTTTTTGAAAAGGGGGGGGAGGCAGAGAGTGGAACGAGGAGTAGGAGAGAAGAAAGAGGATGGAGAGAAGAGTGTGAACAGAACCAAAAAACGGAAAGAGAGAAATGGGGATGTTAAAGGAGAGGAGAAGACAGAGAGAGAGGATACAGAGAGAGGGATGGCAGGAGAGACGGGAGGCAGAGAAGAGAGAGACAGAATAGACAGAGAGAGGGACAGAGACTGAGACAGAGAGAGATGACAGAAGAGAGAGAAACCAGAGATGAGAGACAGAGAGAGAGGACAGACTAAGAGCCGAGAGACAAAAGAGAGAGAGACAGAGAGAGAGACAGAGAGACTACCTGACCAACCTCTTCAACCACGTGTGGATCCAGACACTCTCCATCATCGTTAAACAGGGTGTCCCAACTGTCCTCCGCCTCTTCCTCTTTCTCAGCCGGGGCGCCGTTACCATGGTTATCCACCTCCAGAGGGGAGCCCGCCGCCTCTACATCCGCTCCCTCATTGGTCGTGGGAGGTTGACTGTCACCTTGAGGCCCCGCCCCTTCCTGTAACCTCTCTTCTGATTGGCAGTCGCTTTCAGGGCTCTTGTTGTCCTCCCCTGCTTTTCCAGCCTTATCCTTCTTGTTCTTGGCGTTCTTCCGGGCCTTGTCTGTGTAGCGAGGCCTGGGCTTTGGTTTGGCTTCTCCCTGAGCTTGGGGCTTGTCTTTGGGGCCACTCGAACCAGAGGCACCCTGGCGGTTCTTGGGAACGTAGATGGGCTTCTCAGGCTTCTTGGAACGAGGCGTGGGGGTCTGGCTCTGAACACTATCTCCCTCCGACTGCTCTCCCTCCATCTTATTGCGAGACTCCTGCGGTGGGAGAGATGGGGGGTGAACGGTGAGTTTGATACAGTATATAAAATCAAATTCAAATTAATTTCAGCAGTTTGCTTAGACGTTTAACAAAGTAGCTGGTTCGAATCGAGCTAAAACGTGTGTTTTGATATCTTCTTTTCGCAAATTTCGTTAGAAAACTAAATCCTGCAGATCTTCAATGACTGCTGCGGTTGCAAAGCTGTTAGCTGACGTTAGTAGCTAGCTCGCGTGCTGCATGTGAAAGGTTTGCAGCTTAGTCTCAATTCACTCGCACGTGCAAACGTGCATTGTACTGCATGGTTATGAAATTACTTACAGTAGGTTTATTAAATGTTGATTTCACGTTTTACAGGCTATTTAGTACCTCGTTTCAGTTGTCGGCGAACTGCAGGCGACCGGATGTTTAGTTCTATCGTATTTTCGTCGCAGTAGATGTGACGTAATACGTGACAGGGGATTCTGGGTACTGTAGTTTAAGTACATGGGAGAATCCTCATGAAAGATTGATAACCACACTCCGTCGGTCATTGGTCGAGCTCCTAAATATTCAGTTAGCTCTCCATTGATTGGAGAATTCCTTACACAAGCCGTTGCGTAAAGCAAAATGTACATGTTGTGTAAGGTAAATACTATATAAACGTATACTAGACAAAGTGCGTCGTCATCGGAGCAGTATCATTTCATTGCAGAAGCTATTTTCCGGATATTGACTACAGGTATGTTGCATAGAGGAGGATATTAGAATGTACGCTACCATAACACATTATTTTCTTCAGGTCCTGCACCATAAACCCTGTTTCCTTTAAGATTGCGCGCCCGTCATGCAGGTTGTACGTAACGTTGAATCTTAGGTATTTAATGCACTTCAGAGTGCTCGCTTTATAACGAACTGATTGATAACTAAAGTCACATTTTAATTTCTCTAATGAAAAGCAACGTTTTATTATGGGCGCATAAAATGTGTAGACTTTAGAAATGTTTTGTTGTTTATTTTACAACGAAGTTTATAAAGAAAATTAAAGAAGTCCTAGTGTATGAGTTCTTCCATATATCCTCTCTTTGTTCAGCTGGTTGTCAAGGATGTTAGGATCCCTCTCCTGGCTCCTCCTCCTGGCCCTGTGTGGGCGGGGCTTGGCCCAGGATTCCGGGCCCATGTTCAAATCGGTGACAGCCACGGTCCTGCCCCCTGACAACCAGAACAACCCCACGCAGCTGAATTATGGGATGGCAGTAACCGACGTGGATGGAGATGGTGACCTGGAGGTGGTGGTGGCAGGGTGAGAGAGGAAGAGAATGAAGTAGGAATGGATGTTGTTCCTTGTGTCGTTTGTTCATACCTCTGATATAAGAGTCTTCTCTCCCTCCGTCCCTCCTGCTAAAGGAGTCTTCTCTCCCTCCGTCCCTCCTGCTATAAGAGACTCTCTCCCTCCGTCCCTCCTGCTCCAGGTACAACGGTCCTAACCTGGTCCTGAAGTACGACCGCGAGCTCAACAGGCTGGTGAACATCGCTGTGGATGACCGCACCTCGCCGTTCTACGCCCTGCGGGACACTGTCGGAAACGCCATCGGGGTGACGGCGTGCGATGTGGACGGAGACGGGAGAGAGGAGATCTACTTCCTCAACACCAACAATGCCTACTCTGGTAAACAGCAACATCTGTAAAACAACAACAACAACATTTCCGGTTATGTTTTTGTATGTTGACGTTAACGTTTGACCTGTGACCCGAAAGGTCAGGCCACCTACTCTGACAAACTGTTCAAGTTCCGGAACGGACGCTTCGAGGACCTGCTGAGTGATGACATCAACGTGCGCCGGGGTGTGGCCAACCGGCTGGCAGGACGCTCAGTGGCTTGTGTAGACAGGAAGGTAACACTCTGTCTGTCTCTCTCTCTGTCTCTCTCTGTCTCTCTCTGTCTCTCTCTGTTCTGTCGTCTCTCTTCTCTTCTGTCTCTCTCTGTCTGTACCTCTCTCCCTGAGTTCTCTCTCTATGGCTCTCCCTCTTTCTCTCTCCTCTCTGTCTGTCCTCTGTCTGTCTCTGTCTGTCTCGCTCTGATCTGTGCTCTGCTGTCTTCTGTCCTGCGCTTCTCTTCTTCTTTTCTCTGTCTGGTCTGTTTAACCTGACCTTGCCGTTCCCTTGTATTCTCTTTTCCTATCTTATAAGAGGGATCGCGTGTTGCTTGTGCCTCTGGTGTTGGCGTCCGGCGTCCAGTGCCTGCTCCTCTCTACTAAGATTCTGATCCAGACGACCACACAACCCCTCCCTCTCGCCATTACCCACCCACGCCCTACCGCCCCCCGCCTGCTCCATCCTAACCCCACCCCTTCCCTCGTGGCCAGACCGTACTCAAATCCTGCCCAATCGTTACCGCCGGAAACTTCCTCCTCCCCCCTCTGCAGGGCCAGGCGCCACTATGCAGTGTACAGCTACACTATCGAGGGGTAACGTGGGCGCTCACGCCATGATAGAGATGGATGTAGAGGCCAGCGATCTGGACAAGGGCATCATCGCCCTGTCTGATGTAGCCCCTGCTGCCAGGGTCAACAAGCTCACAGGTCAGAGGTCAGAGGTCAGACGAGTGAATGAGGAGGGGAGGGGAGGCTAGGAGAGGAAGGGATGGTAGTTTAACATGTGTGTGTCTTTATGTTTGCAACTTTCTTCGGTCTTCTAACGCAAGGTGGACGAGGTGTGGTGGTTGGACCAATCGTGAGCCAGACGAAGTCGGACGTGTTCTGCGACAACGAGAACGGACCCAACTTCCTGTTCAAGAACAACGCAGACGGAACCTTCACTGACATCGCCCGAGAGGCAGGTGTGTGTGTAGGGAACACACCTGTGTGTAGGGAACACACCTGTGTGTAAGGAACACACCTGTGTGTAGGGAACACACCTGTGTGTAGGGAACACACCTGTGTGTAGGGAACACACCTGTGGGTAGGGAACACACCTGTGTGTAGGGAACACACCTGTGCGTAGGGAACACACCTGTGTGTAAGGAACACACCTGTGCGTAGGGAACACACCTGTGCGTAGGGAACACACCTGTGTGTAGGGAACACACCTGTGGGTAGGGAACACACCTGTGTGTAGGGAACACACCTGTGTGAGGAACACACCTGTGTGTGAGGAACACACCTGTGCGTAGGGAACACACCTGTGTGTAGGGAACACACCTGTGGGTAGGGAACACACCTGTGTGTAGGGAACACACCTGTGTGTAGGGAACACACCTGTGCGTAGGGAACACACCTGTGCGTAGGGAACACACCTGTGTGTAGGGAACACACCCGTGTGTAGGGAACACACCTGTGTGTAAGGAACACACCTGTGTGTAGGGAACACACCTGTGTGTCTGTGTGTGTTGTGTGTTTCTCTGACGGCGTGTGGCTCCCTGCAGGGGTGGAGGACAGGTCCCAGCATGGGCGTGGCGTAGTGCTGGCTGACTTTAACGGAGACGGGAAGACTGACATCGCCTACGGCAACTGGAACGGGCCGCATCGCCTGTACCTGCAGGACGGCAACCAGAAGTTCAGGGTGAGAAGGATGGAGGGAGGGAGTGTGGGGATAGAGGGTGGTGGGGTGGAGGTTGAGGGTAGAGGGTGGAGGTTGGAGGGTAGGGGTGGAGAGTAGAGTTGAGGGTGGGGGGTAGAGGTTGGAGGGGTAGAGGGGTGAATGTTGAGTGGTGGGGATGAGGTGGGGGGTGGGAGGTTGGAGGATAGAAGGGTAGAGGGTGTGGGGTGGAGTTGGAGGGGTAGAAGATAGAGGGTGGTGGGGTGGAGGTTTGGAAGGGGAGAAGGTTTTTAGAGGGTGGTGGGTGGTAGGGGTTGCGTGGGGAGGGGTAGAGGGGTGGAGGTTGGAGGGAGAGATGGACAGGAAGCACATGATGGAAAAATGTAGTCGACTAGAATATTGCTGATATTCCAACATCTGTGTGTGTGTGTGTGTGTGTGTGTGTGTATGCATGTGTTGCTGTGTGTATGCGTGTGTCTGTTGTGTATGCATGTGTGTGTGTGTGTATGTGTGTGTGTGTGTATGCATGTGTGTGTGTGTGTGTAGAACGTTGCCTCCAGTGCGTTTGCGTCTCCTTCTCCAATCCGGACTCTGATTGCTGCTGACTTTGACAACGACAAGGAGCTGGAAGTCTTCTTCAACAACATCGCCTACAGGGGACAGTCTCCTAATCGCCTCTTCAGGTGTGTGTGTGTGTGTGTGTGGGGGGGGTCCAAAGTGTGTGTGTGTATGTGTCAGGGGGTCCAAAGTTCTGTGTTGGGGGGGGGAGACGCGTCTAAAGTATGTGTGTGTGTGAGAGTGGGGTCCAAAGTGTGTGTGTGTATGTGTCAGGGGGGTCCAAAGTGTGTGTGTAGTGTGCGAGGGGGGATCCAAAGTGTGTGTGGGTGTGTGTGTGAGGGGGGTCCAAAGTGTGTGTGTGTGTGTGCGAGGGGGATCCAAAGTGTGTGTGGGTGTGTGTGTGAGGGGGGTCCAAAAGTGTAGTGTGTGTGTGTGCCACGAGGGGATCCAAAGTGTGTGTGGGTGTGTGTGTGAGGGGGGTCCAAAGTGTGTGTGGGTGTGAGGGGGGTCCAAAAGTGTGTTGTTGTGTGTAGGGTGTTGAGGGCGTCCAAAGTGTGGTGTGTGATTGTGTGGTGATGTGTGTTGTGGTCGGGGGTCCAATGTGTGTGTGTGTGTGTGTGTGTGAGGGGGGCCAAAGTGTGTGTCTAAAACCTGTGTTTTCCTCCCCAGGGTGACCAGGAGACCAGGTGAAGATCCTCTGATCCAGGAGCTGGATGTGGGAGAGGCTGCTGAACCCCAGGGTAGAGGCACAGGTGAGCTCACCTGTCTGCTGTCTGCCTACCTGTCTGCTTGTTTGTCTATCTGTCTGCTTGTCTGTCTGCCTACCTATCTGTCTGTCTATCTGCCTACCTGTTTGTCTGCCTGTCTGTCATGCCTGTTTGCATGCTGGTCTTACCTGTCTGCTTGCTGTCTGCTGTCTACCTGTCTGTCTGCTTGTCTGTCTGTGTGCCATACTTGTCTACCTGTCTGTCTCTGCCTGTCTCTGTCTGCTTGTCTACCTGTCTGACTGCTTGCCTGCCTGTCTACCTGTCTGTCTGCTTGTCTGCCTGTCTACCTGTCTGTCTGCTTGTCTACCTGTTTGTCTGCTGGCCTGTCTGTCTGCTTGTTGTCTGTCTGTCCTGCATTGGTAGAAATCTCCCAGTACCCTTGTTAAACAGTAACCTGTAGTGTAGATCTGTCTGTGACCTAAAACAGAATGCCTGTTTGATTGACAGGTGCCACTCCT
>BROE01000002.1:640036-665152 GCA_036571765.1 Plecoglossus altivelis
TCTATCTGGTCTGCCTGTCTGTTCACTGTCTGGCCTGCCCTGTCTATCTGTCTGCCGTGCCTGCCTCCTCCTGCTGTCGTATTCTGTCTGCCTCGCCTGCCTGCCTGCCTGCCTGCCTGCCTGTCTGTCTGTCTGTCTATCTGTCTGCCTGTCTATCTGTCTGCCTGTCTGTCCATCTGTCTGCCAGAGTAAGAAGCATGCCAACAAAGTGAGACTGTTCCACATGCTCCACCCAGAAGATGGAGGGCCCCCGTCTAAGAGACTGAGACCAGACCATCCTGTAAGTGTGTGTGTGTAGTGTGTGTGTGTGTGTGTGTGTGTGTATATGTATAGTGTGTGTGTGTGTGTGTGTGAGTGTAGTGTGTGTAGTGTGGATGTAGTGTGTGTAAGTGTAGTGTGTGAGTGTAGTGTGTGTAGTGTGTGTGTAGTGTGTGTGTGTGCGCGTGTGCGTAGTGTGTGTGTGCGTAGTGTGTGCGTGTGTGGTGTGTGTGTGTTTGTGTAGTGCGTGTGTGTGTGTGTGTAGTGTGTGTGTGTGTGTGTCAAGGTGAACGCATAGAGACTCCATGCACACTTTGTCTCAGCCAACCTCTCCCCCTTGTCTCCATCTCCTCAGTCCAGTGCAGAGGTGGACAGGAACAAGGTGTGCACGCTCTGTAATATGTTCTTCAGCTCGCCCGTCGTGGCTCAGTCTCACTACCAGGGCAAGACCCACGCCAAGAGGCTCCGCCTCCTGCTAGGGGCTCCTGGAGGGGCCCCTGGCCCTGCTGGTGACACACACACAGACACACACACACACAGACACACACACACACACACAGACAAAACATACACACACACACACACACAGACACATACACAACATACACACACACACACACAGACAAACACACACACACACACAGACACAACATACACACACACACAGACACATACACAGACACAACATACACACACACACACACACACAGACAAACACACACACAGACACGTAGACACACACACAGACACACATACACACACAGACACGCACATACACACAGACAGACACGCACACACATCCTCTCCCTTAGGCAAGCAGACAGACAGACGCACACACACGTTCCCTTAGGTAAGCAAACACACACTCACTCCCTTAGGCAAGCATACACACACACACACTCACTCCCTTAGGCAAGCATACACACACACACACTCTCTTAGGCAAGCAGACACACACACAATCCCTTAGGCAAGCACACACACACACACACACACACACTCTCTCTCTCTTAGGCAAGCACAAACACATACAATCCCTTAGGCAAGCACACACACACACACCAACTTCTTTCTACATTTCCTTGTTCTCTTCCAAACAGACTCCTCCCCCAGCCTATCAGATCCACTCCCTGTCACAGCCCCGCCTCCAGCCTCAACAGTTGCCTGGCCCCTGACCAATGGCGAGGCGTCTTGCCGGCTGTGCTTCCTGTGTGGGGCGTGGTTCAACAACGCCTTGATGTCCCAGCAGCACTACGAGGGGAAGAGGCACCGCAGGAACGCAGCCAGAGCCCAGCTCCTGGAGCAACTGGCAGGCAGCTTAGACTCCACCCAGAACACAGGTCAGAGAGTCAGAGAGTCAGAGTCAGAGAGTCAGGGAGTCAGAGAGTCAGGGAGTCAGGGAGTCAGAGAGTCGGGGAGTCAGAGAGTCAGAGAGTCGGGGAGTCAGAGAGTCAGAGTCAGGGAGTCAGAGTCAGGGAGTCAGGGAGTCAGGGAGTCAGAGTCAGAGAGTCAGGGAGTCAGAGTCAGAGAGTCAGGGAGTCAGGGAGCCAGAGTGTCAGGGAGTCAGAGTCAGAGTGTCAGGGAGTCAGGGGGTCAGAGAGTCAGGGAGTCAGAGTCAGAGTGTCAGGGAGCCAGGGAGTCAGAGTCAGAGAGTCAGAGAGTCAGGGAGTCAGGGAGTCAGAGAGTCTCAATCTCAATTGTGTGTGTGTGTGTGTGTGTGTGTGCATGGTGTGTGTGGAACAGGTCTCCGAGGCACCTACACCTGCAGTGTGTGTGACGTGACTCTGAACTCCATAGAGCAATACCACGCACATCTACAAGGATCAAAACACCTGAACAA
Organism: Plecoglossus altivelis; assembly: GCA_036571765.1. Classification (NCBI taxonomy): domain Eukaryota; kingdom Metazoa; phylum Chordata; class Actinopteri; order Osmeriformes; family Plecoglossidae; genus Plecoglossus; species Plecoglossus altivelis. The sequence goes on from BROE01000002.1 coordinate 642,135, forward strand.
GTTTGTCTTCTCTCTCTCTATCTCACTCACTATCTCTCTCTCTCGCACTATCCCTCTCACTATCTCTCTTTTTTCTCTCTCTCACTATCTCTCTCTCTCTTTCTCTAGCTCTCTCTCTCACGCTCTCTTACTATCTCCTTATCAATTAAATTCCTTTCAACTGTCTCTCCCTTTCACCCCCCGCCTCTCTCTCTCTCTTTCTTTCTCTTCGTCTTTCTCAGAGAGAGTAATCCGTCATGTTTCTCTGTGCTCAGCCTGAAGCAGCACCAGAGGCGTGCAGACACAGGGGAGGGACAGTGAGTGCTGCACCCTGGTGGCTGGAGGACTAATGAGGGCGCTGCAGGTGGAGAGGGAGACCTTGTGATGTCACAGTGGACCGTCAAACGTTTGTGACATCGTCAGCACACCAACGGAGACAAGATTGTGATGTCATAGAGTGTGGTGTCTGAGTTCATGAGCGAGGACTGATTTTAAGGTTTTAAGGACCGACTCCCTGGTAGTTGTAGTCTTTGTTAAGGACCGACTACCTGGTAGTTGTAGTCTTTGGTGAGGACCGACTCCATGGTAGTTGTAGTCTTTGTTGACGACCGGCTCCTTGGTAGTTGTAGTCTTTGTTGACGACGGGCTCCCTGGTAGTTGTAGTCCTGCCTGGCACTGCAAGGGACCTGCACTCCTAGTTTAACTGCTGCATCAACTACATGTACTGCTTCTACTTTGCTTTGGATAGATGTTTCCAATGCTTTGATTGGTGTCAGGCCAGCTGGTGTTATTCTTTCCATTGGACGAAGAGAAACCATCATTAACCAATGAAATAAACTGTATTAGAAATCAATTTCCTGACATGTATATTCACAAGGGTTACATTATGACATCATGGTTGTCTACCACCAATCACAGGCCTTGGTGTTGGCACGTCTCGAGGCGCCAGATGGCATCTAAGAACCTCCGATCTAGAAATTCAAAACAATAAAGGTTTTATTGAGTCAGGCAATGTTCCTGGCACGAGGTCTTGAAATAAAATTTAAAAAAACAATAAAGCCTTTGTCTTGGGATTTTAAAAAGAAACTTCGGTGTCTAAGTTTCATATTCAGAGTGCGTGAGAGTGAGTATTGTACGCGACCGTTATCGTGAGTTTATATCGTTTCCTTCACCGTTACCCTGGATGACGTCCTCCAGGAGGAGAATTCCATCCGTTTAACGTCTCTCGTCGCCTCTGTTGCTCGTCCAGTCCAGTCATTTCTCAAGTTGCGATATCACAAGCGAACGAGTTCCTATCTTGCTCATTTCGACATGTCTATTATTGTCGTGATCAGTCAAGGTGCCCTCATCTTCCTATCAGGAAAACGGCCAGAAGTTCCATCTGTGGATTAAGAACATGTCCATTAAGTCGTTACTATAAATGCACCTGTGTCTTACCGGAAAGAGCGACGGTTTGGCAAACGCCCCGTCAACGCTCACGCGGGTTCGACGTTGATGACACACTTGTCATTTCATGCACACACAAAAAAAAGAAGAAAAAAAAAAAGTGTCGCTTCACTGCGGAATGTTTCGGTCTTGGAGAAGGTGGGTTTGAACACCAATGAGTTTGCCCCGGCGCGTCTGCGCGCGCCTGCTGTTGTTTCAGCGTTGAGAGCCAGGGTCTCTGACGTCAATACAGGATTACACCTTTTACAGTGCGTAATGTGATTCACTAACGGGCGGAGCAACCGCGTCCTTTCATTGGCTAGAAGTGGGTCGGCTTGGACGTATGGGAGACCAGGAGAATGTCTTTGAGTTCTGCTATTGGACGACGGTGACAGGGGAGCAACGTGGGACGGCTTGTGATGGTCCGCAGCGTGAAAGTTTGTGAGTTTCAGCTGTTTTAAACGTCCCGGTGTTGAGCTACCTGCAAGGTCTCCGTGATACGCACAGTGACCTCCGTGGCGGGCATTCCACGGATATATAATGCGGTGAAAAGTAAGATATCTTCTTGTATATTAACGACATTCATTCTTTGATGCCAGTTACCTCGCGTTATCGTACGGATAGTTATTATCTTGTGCTAAAGTCAGTTTGAGAGTGCGTCTGTCCATGATAATGTTGTTATTTTGGTCAGCGGTGATGTTGTGATGTGATGTGATGATCTAGTACAGAAGTCACAGGTCTTTGAGGAATGTTACGCAGAACTGCAGGTAGAGGATGCCACGTCTCGGGATAGCGACGCGAGGCGACCTGCGACACGCGCTGCTATAACCAGCATTCCACGCATATCTCAACCGCGTTTCTGCACCGCGACACTGCGACGTGCAGTGCGGCAAACCCTTGTAGACCCCTGTTGAACCTCCCCCCTTTGACTTGACAACAAAAGCATCGCCTTCGTCACTTTTCCTCCTTCACACCATCATCATCATCATCATCATCATCATCGTCGTCGCGTGACCACCGTGGCCGTTAACGCTGTCTCGCCGAGGTTAACCGTTTTATATGTTTATGTCAAAGGTTACGTGTCCTTCGTATCTGTTCATACTCTCAATAACCATGTGATTGCATGGTTTATTAGATCACCAGTGTAAAAGTAGATCTAACTGCGTTTCCAAACCTACTTATAAACTTTCTTGTATGCCTTGCGTATAAACAGGATTAAACTGTGTCTGATGTCTCTCTGACCCCTATCGTGAAGACATTCAGCCAATGAACAGGTTGCTCTTGCCAATCAAACCGTGTAACCCGGTAACGGTTGCCAAGGAAACGGTCTGGAAGGTTAAAGTGCACCAGCTGTTTCTTCGTCACATCTAATCTTTCTTTTTGTTTGTCCAGATACAGGTTCTGTCTCAGAAACCCCTCCCTCTTTCTTCCTTTCTCTCTCCTCACCTCCTCCATCCATCCATCGCTCCCTCCCCCCTCGCTCTCTCTCTCCTTCCCCCTCCTCCATCCTCTATCAACCCCTACCCCTCGCTCGGGGTGCCAGACATCGGAGGAGATAGCCCCCCGGCTGAGGATGGTCAGTCCCTTCTCTGGCGCCGGAGCGGAAGAAGAGCTGTATAACCCACTCCTTCTGGCGCGGCTGACCCTGCGGCCGCTTGCCGCACCGCTGCCTTCCACCTCGTGGCGGGGGACAAGGACGCAGAACACAGGGCTCGGCTGGTGTGGGGACGAGGAAGGCGGGGCACAGGGGGGCGGGGCGACGGGCGACGGACCGGCCGGCCCAGCCACCACGGAAGACGCAAGGGAGGCAGAGGAAAGAGGGAGGGCCAGGCAGGGGAAGGAGTCGTGGTATTGGCGCCAGGGCCTGGGTGGGGATGAAGGGGAAGACAGGGAGGAACCAGGATGGGGCGGAGGGCAGAATTGGGGGGCCCCCGGAAACCATCCAGTGGCTTTTCAGAGCCCTTTCGACAAACTGGGGGGTGAGAGGGGAAGGGGAAGGGCGGGGAGAGGGGAGGCAGGGAGAGAGGGCGGGGAGGAAGACAGGGGAGGGAGAGGAGGGGAGGGGAGAAGGGGAGGGGAAGGAAGGGGAGAGGGAGAGAGGAGGGGAAGAGGAGGGGAGAGGGGAGGGGAAGAGGAAGGGAGGGGAGGGGGAGGGAGGGGAGTGGAAGGACGGACCATCATTTCCTCCTCACCGCCATGTTCCTCCACTCAACTATCCAACCTCACCCCTGACTTCCTCCTGGAAACATCCCAGGATCAGAGAAGGGTCTCTACCGCCCCCAGGAGGTGAGGAGGGGGACGCCCCCAACCAGTCAGCTGATGCGGATGGAGACGTCCCATTGGTGGAGGCGGAGAAGCCCAGCGAGGGACTACCCTGCTCACCTGGTGGGTTTAATACCTGGAGGTCAGGGGTCAACCGACAGGAAGTAGAGAAGGATCCAGAACGCTACCTCCATCGCATCCTTCACTGACCTCACAACCCCTTTTCCACCAATCAGTCCGAGGCATTGCTGTTCTAGAAGGGTTGTTGCCGGGAAGACAAGCAGACCAACCACCAATCAAACAAACAAGATTAACGTTTGACTTGCGTTTTCCCGGCGTTGCCATGGAGACGCTGTCGATCAAAAGCTGTGGCTTCACAAGACCTTGTCAACATACTGAGTCTGAACGAGACCTTCACATCTCTATCTCACTGTGTCTGTCTATCTCTATCTATCTATCTATCAAACTATCTATCTATCTATCTAAAAGTCTGTCTGTCTGTCTGTAAAGTATGTATATGTGTGTGTCTGTGGTGTGTGTCTGTGTTGTGTCATAATAGATAGATAGATAGATAGTGGTGTGTCTGTGGTGTGTTTTAGATAATGACATAGAAGCACCTACTACACTGTCTGTGTGTGTGTGTGTGTCTTGTTGTGCTGTGTTGTGGTCTGGGTGTGGTTCTGGTCTGGGTGTGGTTCTGGTCTGGGTGTGCTTGTGTATGACACTAAAGGCACCTATCTTCTGTCTGTGTGTGTGATCTGTGTGTCCGTGGTGTTGTGTCTGTGTGTGTGTGTGTTCTGTAACAGTGAGTGTGTGTTCTGTAACAGTGTGTGTGTGTGTTGTGGTTGTTGTGTCTGTCTGTGTGTGTGTCTCTGTGTGTGTCTCTGTGTGTGTGTGTGTGTTTTTTTGTTTGTGTGTGTGTGCGCGTACACACACACACAGATGGATACACACACATGTTCTCTGTCACACACTCACACTTCACACACTCACCCTTCACACACACTCACATTTCACACCAGACTCATAAACTTCTAACTCGTTCCATGCTCATATTCCACAGAACCCACACACATATTTTACATACATACATACATACAAGTGATACAGCCTTCATCTCTGCACAGGTCACATTAACCAGGCAGACAACAGGACACTGTGATCTTCAGGTAGAAAAGAAAAAAAGAATAAATCCTGTACAAAAAAAATAATGTGTATTTGTGGGGGAGAAAAAATGATCAAAATGGACTACAACAAGATACAGACTCAGGGTTGGGGGAGAAGGTAGAAGGACTTTGCCTCCCCGCCCCCCCCGCACCATCATCCAGATGGACTATTCCAATCCTGCAGTTGTTGTACAGTTAGGTCATCATACAAGGATTCACCTGTAACCCCCCTCCACCTCCCCAACACAACAGGCCAACTGGACTACCATTACAAAACTCCTTAAAACTCAAATTAAAAAAACATTCTCGCTCTATTTCCTGTTCTTACGTACCGGAACAGGAAGTACTTCCTGTTGTCTGATGGGTCTCTGCTAACGTCGCTACATGCAGTTCCACCTCCGAACAGCAGGGGGCAGGAGAGACCAGAGAGTCCACTGAGTTTGCTCGTACATGAGAAACCAGGAGGAATATGACACCTTCATGCTCAAAAGAACGAGTGAAAAGATTTTACCCGTGTTTGTGAGTGTTGATTCCACTGATGTCCATTAGTTAGTTGAAGACTTTGTAGCCTGTTGGAAAATCTGCCATCTTCATCATTCTGTTCACAAGGCACAGAAACACCATCCTTTTCTCTGTCTGACAGGATGACTGAAAGGAGGAGTTCCAGTTCTGTATCTCTCTCCCCACCTCTCTCTCTCTCTCCCTACCTACCTCTCTCTTTCGCTCTACCTCTCTCTCTCTCTCCCTACCTTTCTATTTCTTTCTCCATCTCTCCCTCCCCCTCTCTCTGTTTCTCCCTCCCCATCTCTCTCTACCTTCCTCTATCTCTTTCTCCGTCTCTCTCCCTCTATCTCCCTCCCTCCCTCCCCATATCTCTCTGTTTCTGTCTGTCTGTCTGTCTGTCTCTCTCCCACTCATATCCCTCTGGCGTTCTCCTCCCTCCTCCTCCTCCAGCTCCTCCTCCTCCTCCAGCTCCTCCTCTACCACCAGGTGAAGAAGGGCTTCCGGCTCTGGAAGCTCTGTGTGTACGACTCCGAGCTGGCTCTCTGGGGGGCGCGGGCCGTCTCCACGGTGACCGAGGGCATCTGCACCAGCTGCAGGGGGGACTTGCCTTCCTTCATAGCCTGGCACAGGTTCAAGATCTGGGAGGGGGAGGGAGGGAGAGCAGGGAGGAGGGAGGGGAGGAGGGAGGGAGTGAATGATAGGAGGAAGGGAACAGGAGAGGAAGTATGGAGGGATGGAGGAGGTCAGTTTGTACAGGTGTGTGTACGTCATCTGGCGGAAGCGAGGTTACCGCGGCAACTCACACAAGTGGCGGCAATCACTCTGTCTCTCTTCATGACGCACCTGTTTGGTGGTTATTGACCTCTGTCAAGCCTGGGGTCTTTTCTGTTCTCATAGCACACACGCACAACACATCACATAGAACTAACACACACACACACACAGGACCACACACACACACTCAACACTACCACAGCACACACACAACGACACACCACACAGCACCACACACACTACGTATTGTGAGCACACACACAGATACCACAACACACAGTTAGTGTAGGAATTTAACTAACACTTTTCTGTCCTTTTTCCCTGTTGTCCCATATATTCTCTTTGCTTACTTGTTCACACCCTCCACGAGTGCATCCCCTCCTCGCCACAAGTCCTTCTCCGCTCCCCTCTCTCGTCGACAGTCCATCTGAACAGTCTTCCCCCCCCCCGCCGCCCCCACAGTCTCCCACCTCCCTCTCCCCTACCTTGAACAGCTCGTAAAGGTCTTCTTCCAGGTCCTTGATGAAGTTGGGGTCGGACATTTTGGGCAGCACAAGCTCCTTGATCTCTTGGGAAAAAGGCACCTTGGCCTGGGCCAGCCACGCCCAGTAAAACGGGTCTGGAATGGTCAAAGTTTGGACCAGTCTTAGTAATGCTGTCTCTGTTTGGCCAGATTGTGTTTTGTGGGTTTGGGTCAAGCAGTTAATGCTGTGCAGGTGAGTGTCTAGACGATTATAATAAAATAGATGTAATAGTAATAAAAAGATGGGTGTGGCCACGTGCATTGCAGTGTCGAGATGTGTGTGTGTGTGTGTGGAGATAAGAGTGTGTGTGTGTGTGTGTAGACAGGAGTGTGTGTGTGTCTGTGGTGTGAATCGGGTGTGTGTTGTGCGCGCTAGTTTGGGGTGTGTTGTGTGTCGTGTGTTGTGTGTGTATGTGGTCGAAGCGAGTGTCGTCGTGTGGTGTGTGTGTGTGTGTACTTACAGGCCCTCCAGGAGTCTGGGTGTTTGAGGGGGAAGGCCAGCCCGTTATCTATGGCTGCCAGCTGGATGATCGGATCCTTCATCAACGGTACTGTATCGTACATGCTGGAGGGGGGAGGGGAGGGAGGGGAGGAGGAAGGAAGGGGGAAGAGGAAGAGCGGGAGGATGAGGGGTAAGAGGGAGGAGGGGGAGGAGAGAAGGAGGGAGAGAGGGAGAGAGGTAAGGTGGGTTGAGGGAGAGGGAGGGAGGGGAGGTGGGGGTGAGGGAGGGGGAGGGAGAGAAGGAGGGGTGGAGTGGAGAGAAAGAGAGAGAGGGAGGGAGGAGGAGAGTAAGGGGAAGGAGGGGAGGGGAGAGAAAGGGGGTGGAGGAGGAGAGAAGTAGGAGAGCGTGGAAACAGAGAGAGGGTGAAACACAGAGAGGTGCCGGAGGCTGTGTGTGTGTGTGGATGACTGTGCTCCGTGACTTCGTCGTGTGGTGTGTGTGTGCCTGGTGTGTGTGTGTGACTATCACCCTGTTATGTGCGCCTCCATATGGGGCAGAGTCGTTAATCTGTCAGAGGCCAGTTATCGTTAGCAAGGTTAGCCAGTATAAGTCCGACTTTGTGTGATTTAAAAGCGTGTCGCTCGGTCGTATGGTACGATCGTGGTGACAAGACATTCAACCAGTTATATATAGCAACTCTGAACGATCAGACCTCCGATCCCACCTAACGAGCGTGCAACCTTAGCGACGGTGGTTCCGAACCCAGACCCCTCGTTCACCCTCCATAAAAGCTCACGAAGCGTCGGCCTAGGCGTGTTGACAGCCGGTGTTCCGGATGCATGTATGTCAAGGACGACGCAAGCCGCGTTTCGAATGCCAGCTGAGGCTGCCGATTGTGTTCCCTCCGGAAGAGGCTCCGCCTCAAACCGCCGCAGCCAGAAATCTGCGTCTTTGTAGCCCTCAACGAAGAGCTGGAACGAGCCCACCTGAGTGGAAGAACAGCATGTTCAGCAAGGCTAGGCTAGGCTAGGTACCTTGAGGATACATGTCAGATATGCTAGGCTAGGCTAGGTACCTTGAGGATACATGTCAGATAGGCTAGGCTAGGTACCTTGAGGATAAATGTCAGATAGGCTAGGCTAGGCTACCTTGAGGATACATGTCATGTATGCTAGGCTAAGATTGTCTAGGTTACCTTGGGAATACATGTCCGATATGCTAGGCTAGGTTACCTTGGGAAACGATGTCAGATATGCTAGGCTAGTCTAGGTTACCTTGGGAGTACATGTCAGATATGCTAGGCTAAGCTAGGCTAGGTTACCTTGGGAGTACATGTCAGATATGCTAGGCTAAGCTAGGCTAGGTTACCTTGGGAGGCAGGCCGATCCTGTGGAAGCGTTGGCCCACTTTAGGCACCTTCTCCAGGGCCAGTTTCTTTCCCCGGGACTTGACTCTGTCTATGGCGCTGTAGTTAAACGTCTCGCTGGCCAGGTACACCACCTTGAAAGAGGCGTGGGGTGGAGAAAGGCTGTGTTTAAAACAAGGTCTGTGTGTGTGTGACAGAGTGTGTGTGTGTGTGTATGTGTGTGTGTAAGTGTCTGTATATGTTAGAGAGAGACAGAGAGTGTGTATATGTGTGTTAGAGAGACAGATTAAGAGAGACGTCTGTGTGTACGTGTTTAGTGTGAGTGAGTCGCTAAGTGAGTGTGTGTGTGTGTTAGAGAGAGACACAGAGCATACGTGTGTGTGTATGTGTGTGTGTGTGTGTCCTACGTGTGTGTGTGTGTGAGTCCTACGTGTGTGTGAGTCCTACATGTGTGTGTGTGTCCTACGTGTGTGTGTGTGTCCTACGTGTGTGTGTCCTATGTGTGTGTGTGTGCTACGTGTGTGTGTGTGTGTGTGTGTCCTACGTGTGTGTGTGAGTCCTACCCTGGTCCTAGGGACGATGTTGAGCTCCAGCCTCTGGTCCACCAGACTGGCCCCGGCTTCAGACAGGTAGCCCTGGTTGAGCACCAGACAGTCCCGTCCGAAACAACAGGGGCAGCACAGCTTCTGAAGCCACTTGGTCCACTTAGGGTTCAGCTGGCCGTACGGCTCCTCGTTCTTCGGCTTGAACACCCCGATGATCTTCTGAAGAACGCAGACAGACAGGCAGGCAGGCAGGCAGACACACAGACAGACACACAGACCGACAGGCAGACAGACAGGCAGGCGGACAGACACACAGGCAGACAGACAGACACATACACAGAGACAGACACAGACAAACACACACAGACACAAACAAACAAACACAGACACACAGACACATTAACAAACACATTGGTAGGATATTTGTACAAGTATAAGAGGCTATACCAGTCTCAAGATACACAAGAGTATTCTGCCTGGGGTTTACTGGAAACCTGTGCGTGTGTATGTGTGTATGTGTTCGTGTGTGTGTGTGTGTGTATGTATGTGTTAGTGTGTGTGTGTGTGTGTGTGTGTGTGTGTACCACAGAAATATATTTCAGGAAGCGAGACCGAGTTTGTCACTGTAACCAAACACACACAGCGCATCCAAAGTCCAGTCACCACGTCCTGATAGTGACCTGCTGTCTCAAAACAAAACAGAACGTGTTGTTTGATCTCTGGTCTACGAACCTTTTATCCCATTCAAACAACACAATTATCTGGGTCCGCTGACGTGACAATTGAATACAATAGGCCGCCGACACCATCATTACTGTCAGAACATCTTTAGAGCAGAATATCTTTAATAAGTAGGATGCACGTGTATGTCAGTGCGATAGATTAAACCTGTCCTACGTGTGTGTGTGTGAGTCCTACGTGTGTGTGTGTGTCCTACGTGTGTATGTCCTACGTGTGTGTGTGTGTGAGTCCTACCCTGGTCCTGGGGACGATGTTGAGCTCCAGCCTCTGGTCCACCAGACTGGCCCCGGCCTCAGACAGGTAGCCCTGGTTGAGCACCAGACAGTCCCGGCCAAAGCAGCAGGGGCAGCACAGCTTCTGAAGCCACTTGGTCCACTTAGGGTTCAGCTGGCCGTACGGCTCCTCGTTCTTCGGCTTGAACACCCCGATGATCTTCTGAAGAACGCAGACAGACAGACAGACAGACAGGCAGGCAGGCAGGCAGGCAGGCAGACAGGCGGACAGACACACAGACAGACACACAGACCGACAGGCAGACAGACAGGCAGGCGGACAGACACACAGGCAGACACAAACAAAGACAGACACAGACATACACAAAAACACAGACAGACAGACAGACAGACACATACACAGAGACAGACAAACACACACAGACAAACAAACAAACACAGACACATTAACAAACACATTGGTAGGATATTTGTACAAGTATAAGAGGCTATACCAGTCTCAAGATACACAAGAGTATTCTGCCTGGGGTTTACTGGAAACCTGTGCGTGTGTATGTGTGTTCGTGTGTGTATGTGTGTGTGTGTGTGTGTGTACCACAGAAATATATTTCAGGAAGCGAGACCGAGTTTGTCACTGTAACCAAACACACACAGCGCATCCAAAGTCCAGTCACCACGTCCTGATAGTGACCTGCTGTCTCAAAACAAAACAGAACGTGTCGCTATCTAGTTGTTTGATCTCTGGTCTACGAACCTTTTATCCCATTCAAACAACACAATTATCTGGGTCCGCTGACGTGATAATTGAATACAATAGGCCGCGGACACCATCCTTACTGTCAGAACATCTTTAGAGCAGAATATCTTTAATAAGTAGGATGCACGTGTATGTCTGTGCGATAGATTAAACCTCATCGAACGTTATTTGTACAGTGATGTCACACAGGGCTTCACGTGCTTCCACCGATCTGCACCTATGAACCGAATGACCGAATGTCTTCTTTAAGGGTCGTTCTGCTGGCTCGTTTTGAACAGTCATCGTGACGGACACTAAAAACGAGAACAAACCGAACTTGTGATCGCCCATCTCGCTGTGAACACGGGCGCTTTGGGAAGCGCGTGACGAGCCCTACACTACCGCTTAACACCGGGGACCTAAACCGTGTGCCTGGCTGTGCTCGACGATGACGTCACCGGTGACTTATAAAATCTTGGATGCCCCCAAACTTCGCGCCAGCTGGATCAATAGCAACGCTTTCAACAACGAGCTCTGTAGCCAGCCAATAGGACAGCTTTGTGCATTAGATAAGGAATATTATCGTGTCAAAATAGACGACTTGCGTAATAATACTACCAAGTTATATACCCGCACACGTGAGACCAATAATTGGGCCATGTTACGGTTGTAACTAATGGCAGTAAGATAGCCAGCTACACACAAACAGAAGCAACTATAGTTCGACCACACACACACACACCCACACACACACGTTAACACTACCCTCCCCTCCCCTAGCCGTATTTTACAGAGTTGTAGTACGTTGTTCATTACAGAAGCCTGCTGAAGCAATCTAAAGATATACAAATATACAATGAAGCTAGGATTAAGATAGTGTTCGTTGTTTTTCTCTTACCCCTTGTGAGTCTTTAACAAAGTAACTTCCGCTGGACCCCTGGTAAATCCTCTCTGGAAATATTCCTTCCTCTATCGCTCGCTCAGTTTTACGGATTATTTCTCTAAACTCGGGATCCTCCGGAAACTCGTTTCTATGCGCTTCTCGCGGCGAGCCGCCCCGGTCCCGGTCCAACAACGGCTGCCGCTCACGACTGCATCCTGGGCTTCCAGCTGGGATTCGTACCACTGAGCCCGGGGTACTTTCGGGCTCAATCGCAAATTCGCGGGGCGCTGCACGAAGGAGGCCTGAGTGGGCCGCTCGGTGGGTGGGGCATAGTTGAGTTTGACTGTCGTTAGTGTTAGAGGCGTGAGGTACTCGGCGGAGAGCTGAGCAGGGCCTAGGGGTCTCCGGGTGTGGCAGCACGCGGTTCATGTGGGGACGGATGGCGCCCCGAGGGAGAGGGGGGGGAAGAGAGATGGAAACAGGAACTCAGGGGTGAGACGGTTGTTGTTTTGCTCTGTGTCGTGTGTAGTCGTGTTCTCTACGCATGGGCGGGCCGCTGGGTAGCGCAGGAATGACCCACTGAGGGCTAGTGGGTGCGGGTGGTCAGATGAGACGCCCAAAAAAAAAAAAGGGAAAAAAAAAAAGAAGAGGAGAAATTTTTGAACAAAGGAGGAAAAAAATTTGGTTTAAAAATCGCTCAAAACGGGGTGGGGTTAGCTGCCCTAAGTTTGCCAAGGACCAGTCAAGAGAGCTTTAAAGCAATCTGGGGCCTAAAGGAACCGCAAAAGATTGGCCCCAATCTATACGCCCCCCCATAAAGGACCCTGGGCCCCCCGAATATTTCTCTATTTTGGAACTCATCCAAAGGTTCGAATGTCAATATAGTGAAAGCTCTAAGGTGGGAAGTGACATTCAGTAATATTTTAAAGCAATTTAGCATTTTAACAACAAGAAAAGACTACATTAATATATTAATTAAATGTGATAATTTAAAAATAATAATAATAATAATAAAAACTGAGAGGGAGACTCCGAGACCGTTGGGGAAATCTTGCGAGTTGAGTCCAGTTGAACTTGAACAACGTCATGACAAACGCAATGATTTCTATCTTATCGTTAAAACAAATACCTTTCAGCTGTCGTAGCAGTCAGGATAAATGGAAAATTAAAGAATTAGGACGACCAAGACCAAATTTAATCATAAAACAAGTAACGTTATCTACAAAGAGTGGGAAAACATGTAATAGAGGATTTTCGCGGAGCTGGTACAAGCGGAAAAAATGTCTGGCAGGTTGTGAAATAGCTAATGTTTTATTTAGCTTCCTTTGCTGATATGTTCCACATCGAGAGCCGTTCAGTCACCGACATGCATCATCTCTCAGAGAAGATCAGAAAGCCGCCAAGATGCATATGGAAGTGAAGTGACGTATTGTCAAGTATGGTGACTCATACTCGAAATGAACCCTCTGCATTTAAGTGAGTAGTGAACAACCGCACACACACAGTGAGGAGCTATTGGAGGTTCTTGCTCAAGTCAACCTCACCTCAGTCATGGTATCGAAGTAAGAGACATAAATGTTTGTTCACAATCCCAACCTTCAATTCCTGCCGGTGCAAGAATCGAACCATCAACTTTCAGGTTACAGCCCGACTCCTAAACCATCAGGCCACAACTTCCCCGAAAAAATCCCAGAGGGTGGCGCTGGTCGGCCCCTCCACTGAAGTCTTTAGCGAAAGGCGAAAGGCTTGTTCGTGCTGAAGAGGCACCGGAGCGGCTTTTGGTTCGGTCAACATTGTCACACAGTTGGACGCCAGCTACCGGATAGCTGTGTGACGTCACAACGATGAGGTTAGCAAGAACCGCCATATTCTAGGCCGTCTGATTAGCATGTGAGAGCAAAGATTGAGGTGAGATCCAGTCCCCCCCCGTCACTATTAACTCAGTAGCTTCGTTGTTCTATATCCTTAAACGCTGTTATGTCATCCATTGGAATAAAGTAACTTTATCTCTTCAATCATCAGAAAATTGCCCCCTGAGAGATTTGCGCAGCCCCTTGCGACAGTAGTGATTCGATCGTCTGTGTTTGGGGTTCAAAAGTATACACTGCCACACACACCTTAGCCCGTACACACACACAAACCCAACACACACACACAACACTGGACACGTCAGCTGAAGCCCTAAGCGTCAAATGCTTTATTTCAACTTTGTTCGTTGCCAAGGAGGGTGGGCTAACAAGACAGGTTACGGCGAAAAGTTCCGACTATAAACGAACCTCGAAACGTTGCAACCAAACAACCGCTCTGTACATATTACGCGAGGTCTTCGACAAACATCGACTCAACAAAAGAACAATATGTGGTGGGCCTTTCACGGTTCAGAGAGTTATTTTTCAGTGGCGCAGGGGAGCTAAACACTGTACATCCTCCTCGTTACTCTAACATACACGTTTTGCTTTGCTCACCCAACACCGGCTGTAGTTACATGGGGACTCTCATAGCCCCCAGAGCCCCCCACGGTAGTGGTGGTGACGGGATTAGTTTTTGAGACCTTGGGAAGATGAAGTCGAAATACAAAGTGATTCAATCTCAACACAAAGGAATATACACACGGTAGGAACAATGATATGTACAGACTGGATTCCGATTATTTGCGGTTCAAAAGACGTTTGAAATTCTTTGATAGTAATTTTTGGAGGCCTACGGTGAAATGGCGGGGTTAGAAAGGTGTTCTTTGGTCTAGCTAGCGCGACAAAAACTTAAAGCTATTTTGTAACACTCCTACAACAATGTTCCCTATTTCTTTTTTTATTTCGATAAAAGGATTTATGAAATGAAGGGACTTCCTGCTTTGGGGAAAGAAGGGGCGGGGTCCCTGAGTTCTGCCCACCGGAAACAGGAAGTCTATGTGGAGGAAATAGATTAAACAGGAGGTGGAGTGACGTTTTTAACAAACGAAAAGTACAATTCAAACGACAATGATAATATTGAAAAACAGAGAAAGGCTATTACGACAAAAAAAATAATATATACGGCTGCTTTTATATGTTGAATTCATTATTAACGCCTTTTCAAGGATCATTCTGCATAGCTATCCTGTAGATTAAAATGTCAAAACAACACGTAATACAAGCTAAGTGTGGAACATGTCCCTCATGGAAATAAAGTGCAAAGTACCGAAAGGAATGAATTACCTTGAATCCGCGCCATGTAAAATGCACAAGCTTTGGCGATGTTAATAATTAAGATATTGTGAAGCTTCGTCTATAATCTCACTGAGCTTATTAATAGACCACCAGGCTAACACATTATCTTTCATAAGTGCCCACTGGTAAGTCAAAAGTGCTTTTAAATTAGAACCTTACTGACAATAAAATAAAACATTATATTAAAAAGTACCACCAAAAGAACAAAAAGAAAAGTTGATTAATAGTTTAGTACCCTTGTTGCTTCTTGGAAGTTGAGGTTATGATCAACGCAAAGCCTTCTGGGAAATGTAGTTTGTATACCTTTACAAAAGCACAATCGCATTGTAAGCAGAATACTTCCTTCATTTCATTTACATAAATCTAGAAACATACTGATCCACACTGTCTTCCATACTACAAACTGATGCGCTCCTCCGTTTCTCTACCTTTCTCTCTGCATCCTCTCTCTTTCACTCTCTCTTTCACTCTCCCTCTCTCTCTGTCCATCTCCCTCCCTCTCTCTCTGCATCCCCTCTTTCACTCTCTTTCCCTCTCTCTCCCTCTCTCTCTGCATCCTCTCTCTTTCCCTCTCTCTCCCTCTCTCTCTGCATCCTCTCTCTTTCCCTCTCCCTCCCTCTCTCTCTGCATCCTCTCTCTTTCATTCTCTCTTTCCCTCTCCCTCTCTCTCTGTCCATCTCCCTCCCTCTCTCTCTGCATCCCCTCTCTTTCAGTCTCTCTTCATCTCCCTCCCTCTCTCTCCCTTTCCCTCTCCCTCCCTCCCTCTCCCTCCCTCTCTCCCTCCCTCTCTTTCTTCTGTCTATTCTGCCATTGAAGTCCTGAGGCGTGCCAGCTTGCTAGCACCGTGTGTGTGTGTGTGTGTGTGTGTGTGTGAGCGCAAGTGAGCGCAAGTGAGCCTGAAAGCTAATAAAAACCGTAACCTGTGTACCAACGATGACCAGAAATCAATCATATACACACGTACGTACATCTCCCTTCAATTCTCACGCCAGAACGAACGACACGACCACTCTCTCTTCTTCTGTGGTGAGCACATCAGCGTGCTTCTGTCATCAACCCCACACGACCTCCAGGGTCTCATGGGGTCAGGGGTCTCCGGGGGGGGGGTCAACGATCAGGTAACCAGCACCTTTGTTCTTGTTTCCATGTCAACAGTAAGAATGTGAGGTCACTTCTGTATCCATCCCTCCCTCATCCTTTTGATCTCTCCATCCCTCTATCCGTCCATCTCAGGTTTAGAGAGGAGACATCTGGTGGACACACCTGTTGTCACCATCCTCCTCTCATTTTCCTCCCTCCGTCCTGGACGTGCTGGGTTCAGGGGGGGTCCTCAGGGTTTGGGGTGTCCGGAGACGTGCCTGTCTGGGTTGGGGTGCACCTTGTTCTTGAGGGGCGGAGGCTTTCGCTTACGCTTGTGGGTGGAGATGGTGGTGGTGTGGGCCGGGTGGTTGAACAGGCTGGAGGAGGGGGGGGGAAGAGCCTCTCTCTCCTGGGGGGGGTGCCAGTCTCTGGGCTGGGCAGGGGTAGAGCTCAGGGGTGGGACGGGGGTGTTGGGGGCAGGAGTGGGAGGCAGGGAGGGGGTATAGACCGGGGCAGGGGTAGGAGGAGGAGCGGAGGTGACTTTAGGCGTTGAGGCAAGGGATGCAGGGGTATCAGAGGGGGCAGATACACTCCCTGGGGCAGATGACAAGGGGGCAGTAGGGGTTGTTTTGGGTCTTACAGTGACAGTGTCTTTGGGTTGAATGACTGCCATACCTCCGCTCCTCTCATCTCTCCTCTGAGTTCTCCTCCCCTTCCGTTCTTTCTGTCCAGCAGACTCCTCCCCCTTCCTTTTGTCCTTCCCAGCTCCCCCCCTGCTCTTCCCTCTCTCTCCTCCTCCGCCCTCTCTCTCTTCCCCCCCACCCCCTCTTCCTAAGCCCCGCCCCCCCTCCCTGGCCTTCCTCTGAGCGCGCTCCAAGCGGCACTCGATACGGTACAGCTCCTCGGTCGCCACGGTGACACGGTCCAGCTGCTGCAGCAGGGCGTCCAGCGAGGGGAGGAGCCTGCGTAGCGTGGCCTCAGACTCCGCCCTCTCCCTCCACATGGCCCCTCCCACTGGCACGCCAGGTCCCCCCAGACCTCCAGGACTCCCACCTCCAGGCCCCCCCAAGCCCAGGCCTCCAGGGCCCAGGCCCGGGCCTCCAGGGCCCAGGCCCGTCCCTGGAGCCTCAGTCAGGGAGCAGGGGCTGGAGGAGGACGGACGCCAGGAGGCCTCGGAGCCAGCGTCCACGCTGTCCGGGGAGGGAGGGGCGTCGGGGGCGTCCAGGGGGGGCAGACACAGGGACTTACAGTCACTGGTGGAGGAGGAGCGAGACGGGGGGGGCTCCATGCCCTCGAAACGCACCTTGTGACGGAACTGAGAGAGGGAGGGAGGGAGGGAGGGAGAGGAGAGAGGGAGGGAGAGGAGTGGAGAGAGGGAGGGAGAGGAGTGGAGAGAGGGAGGGAGAGGAGAGAGGGAAGGAGGGAGGGAGAGGAGTGGAGAGGAGGGAGGGAGAGGAGTGGAGAGAGGGAGGGAGGGAGTGAGGGAGAGGATTGGAGAGGACAGAGGGCAGGAGTGTAGAGAGGGAGGGAGGGAGAGAAAGGAGGAGAGGAGAGAGGGATGGAAGATGGAAGAGAGGACAAATCAATATTTGAACCAATTAACTTCCCCAATAAATGCAAAGGCTCAAGGATAATCGACAGGAATGTCTCATCCTTCATGTAGTGATCCTGGGCTACAGCCAGATAGCCCAGACAGGAAGTGCATCATCTTCTGGACAGAAAGCAGGTAGTGCTGCCCTACCTCCTTGGCCCTGCTGAGTCCCATCCACATCTTCAGTCGCCGTAGAAACAGCTCAACCATCTCGTAGTCTTGGAGATCCACTGCTGGCCGGTAAAGCTCCGCTCTCGCCCGGCGATAGTTCCTTAGCAACGCGGAGGTCAGCATCCATAGCAATAGCAGACGCAGCACGGCGAAGCTGGAGTGGAAGGCCAAGGAGGAGGCGGAGCTTAAGGGGCCTGTCATCATCGCAGACGGTCTCCAAGACAACAGGCCGCGACCCCCGGCGCCTAGCAAAGAGAGACAGGCGGAGCCAATGCTCCCGTAGCCTTCTAGAACAGAGTGGAAGAGCTGGAGAGAGGAGGGGGAGGGTGGGATTAGAGTGTGTCTCAGTCTCACTAGGTGTCCTCTCTGTGTGTGTGTCACTCCATGTGTGCTGTGTGTGTGTCTCACCAGGTGAGTGTGTGTGTGTCTCACCAGCTGAGTGTGTGTGTCTCACCAGGTGAGTGTGTGTGTGTCTCACCGCCTGCGTGTGTGTGTCTCACCATCAGAGTGTTGTTATAAGGCTCTGTGTGTGTGTCTCACCAGGTGAGTGTGTGTAGTCACAGGCGGTGCTGTGTGTCTCACCAGGGTGGTGTGCTGTCTCACCAGTGAGTGATGTGTGTGGTGTGTAGTAGGTGATGCGTGTGGTGTGAAGTAGGTGATGCGTGTGGTGTGAAGTAGGTGATGCGTGTGGTGTGAAGTAGGTGATGCGTGTGGTGTGAAGTAGGTGATGCGTGTGGTGTGGTGTGTATAGTGTGTACAGTGTGTACAGTGAGTGTGTGTTGTGTGTCTCACCAGGTGAGTGTGTGTCTCACCAGAGTTTGTGTGTGTATGTGCATACGTATATGCGTGTATGTGTGTATATGAGCGTGTATGTGTGCGTGAGTATGTGTGTGTGTGTGTCTCACCAGGTGAGTGTGTGTGTGTCTCACCAGGTGAGTGTGTGTGTGTGTCTCACCAGGTGAGTGTGTGTGTGGTGTCTCACCAGGTGAGCAGTGTGTGTGTGTTCACCAGTGTGTTGTAGTGTGTGTTTCTCACCAGGTGTGTCTGTGTGCGTAGGTGTTCACCAGGTGTGTGTGTGTGTGTGGCTCCACAGCGTGTGAGTGTGTTGTGTGTGTTCTCACCAGGATGTGAGTGTGTGTGTTCCCAGGTGAGTGTGTGTGGGTTCACCAAGTGAGTGTGTGTGTGTGTCTCAACAGGGTGAGGGTGTGTGTGTCTCACCAGGTGAGTGTGTGTGTGTGTTGTTCTCCACCAGGTGAGCAGTGTGTGTGTGTTGGTCTCACCAGGTGAGCCAGAGTGTGTGTGTCTCACCAGTGTGTGGTGTGTGGATGTGTGTGTCTCACCCAGGTGTGGTGTGTGTGTCTCACCAGGTGTTGTGTGTGTTGTGTGGTGTCTCACCAGTGTAGTGTGTGTGCTGTCTCACCAGGTGTGTGTGTGGTGTGTCTGTGCGTGTGTTTTGTTTGTGTGTGTGTGAATGGGGGGTGGGGGTGGGTGCAGTCGCTGAATGTTTTTTTTGTTTGTGTGTGTGTGTACCAGGTTTGTGTGTGTGTGTCACCTCAGGTGAAAACAGCAGGGTGTGTGTGTCTCACCCAGGTGAGTGTGGGTGATGGTCTCACCAGGTGTGTGTGGTGTGTGTACAAGGTGTGTACCAGAGTGTATCAGTGTGTGTGATTGTGGGTGTGAGTGCGTGTGTGTGTGTGTGTGTCTCACCAGGTGAGCAGTGTGAGCGAAAGCCAGCAGCAGCAGCAGCAGCACCAGAGCAACAGCCAGGACGTCCCACAGACTCCTGCTGAGTGCTCGGCCAAACACCGCCCACTCCCTCAGCAGACGCAGATGGTGGGAGGCCTGGGGGGAGGGGCTTGTAGTTAACTACATCCTGTCACAGTCCTCCCTCCCTCCCTTCTCGTCCTATTATTCCTCTCTACATCTCTCTTTCATTCCTCTCTCCCTCCTCAATCCCTCCTTCTTCCCTCCCTCCCTCCCTATCCCTCCCTCCCTCCCTCCCTCCCTCCCTCCCTCCTCCCTCCTCACCTTCGTAACAGCAGGAAGAGCAGGAGGGCAGAGAGGTGGGAGTGAGCATGTGACAGCTGTGCCAGAGAGTTGAAGTCAGTGAACGCAGTCCTGTCCGCCAGGAACTGTGCCCACTGCCGCCCCCCGCTGGCCAAGCACAGGAACTGCAGCGCGCACACGCACGCCGCCAGCACCAGACTGCACGCGCCCAGCAGTCGCCACGGAGACAGCCGGTAGTGCCACCCCTCCCTCAGGGCGTCGCGGACTCCGCCCACGCAGAAATACAGTAGCAGGAGCAGGAAGAGGCTCTGGAGAGGGAAAGAGGGGAGGAGAGGGGAGAGAGAGGGGAGGAGAGGGGGAAGGAGGGGAGGAGAGGGGGAGGAAGGAGTTAGAGGAAGGGAGGGCTGTTCCAGATGGCTATTTATAGACGTTATTATTTATTTCTAGAGTACGGTCATTTCAGGGTTACCGTGAGCAACAGCTGCAGGTTGAGGCCTGTGATTGGCTGCAGACGAAAGGTCAGGAGGTCGAGGCTTGACTGAGCCCGGTCAGAGACGGGAAAGTCAAACAGGAAGTTGAAGGCTGTGAGAAGGTCTGTGTTGCTGTTGTAGAGAGAGAACTCCACACATACTTCTCTGGTGCTGCACACACACACACACACACACAGACACACACACACACACACACACACACACACAGACACAATGTTTACATTTCAAGGTGAAACTGAAAACATCTCTTTTCTTCTAATCTCCCTCTTTCTCCTCCCTCTCCTCCTCCTCCTCCTCTTACCCTCTGCCAGACCCTCCCCTCCCTCCCTCCCCCTTACCTGTGGTCCAGCCAATGGCGTTGCTGTAGATGTTGTAGTGAGGTAACAGACTCATGCAGGGTCCTGGTCAGTGATTGGATGACATCTCCACTACGTCCATCACCGGTCCAGGATGCTGCAGTGGTAACGTTAACAGAACCGGACCAGACGGAACCGGAACCTGGAGACACAAGCACACTTCAGAACAATATGTGTGTGTGTGTGAGTGTGTGAGAGCATAAGATATGTGAATGTAAGAATGTGTGATGTGACATGTGAATGTGTGTGTGTGTGTGTCTGAGAGACTAAGACATGTGAAAGTATGTGTGTGTGTGTGTGTGTGCGTGTGTTAGTGAGTGTGTGCGTGTGAATGTGTGTGTGTGTTAGTGAGTGTGTGTGTGTGTTAGTGAGTGTGTGCGTGCCTGAGAGAATAAGACATGTGAATGTGTGTGTGTGTTAGTGAGTGTGTGTGTTAGTGAGTGTGTGTGTTAGTGAGTGTGTGTGTGTGTGTGTTAGTGAGTGTGTGTGTGTGTGTTAGTGTGTGTGTGTTAGTGTGTGTGTGTGTGTGTTAGTGAGTGTGTGTGTGTGTTAGTGAGTGTGTGTGTGTGTTAGTGGGTGTGTTAGTGAGTGTGTGTGTTAGTGAGTGTGTGTGTTAGTGAGTGTATGTGTGTGTAAGTGAGTGTGTGTGTGTGTGTTAGTGAGTGAGTGTGTGTGTTAGTGAGTGTGTGTGTTAGTGAGTGTGTGTCTGTGTCTTCCTTTTAAAATAATAACTTTTCAATAACTATGTTTCACCCAGACCATATGACTCACAAACTCAAGATGTCAGTGTGCATGTGTGTTAGTGTGTGTGTGTGTGTGTTAGTGTGTGTGTGTGTGTTAGTGTGTGTATGTGTGTTAGTGTGAGTTAGTGTGTGTGTGTGTTAGCGTGTATGTGTGTTAGTGTGTGTGTGTGTGTATGTGTGTTAGAGTGTATGTGTGTTACTTTGAAGAAGTCTGAAATTGAACTTTCCTTCTCTCCTCTCCCCCCTCTCTCTCTCTTTCTCTCTGTCTTTCACATCTTTCACACACACACACACACACACACACACACGCACGCACACACACACTCACCGTGTGTGTCTCTGGTTTGTCTCAGTCTAGGCGAGCCCAGAAGAACACTTCCTGTCTCCTGAAAGAGGGAGGAGTCATCCAGTAGCCGTGGCAACAGGGACTCCGTAAGCCACGCCCACAGGTCCTCACGTCTGCAACACAAGACAAGGAGTGTGAGTGTCTGTGTGTGTGTGTGAGTGTCTGTGTGTGTGTGTGTGTGTGTGTGAGTGTCTGTGTGTGTGAGTGTGTGTGTGTGTGTGAGTGTGTGTGTGTAAGTGTCTGGTTTCTTTCTATAGTTGTCAATGGTGGGAGTTTGATCAAAGAGTAAACAGCACACACACTCACACACACACACACACACACGCACACACACCAGCAGCTCTTTCCTTATTCACACCCTTCAGACAGTAATGTAATATACATGAGATGTCACTGAGGTGTTGAAACTGAGATTGGTGTGTGTGTGTGACTGTGTGTGTGTGTGTGTGTGTGTGTGTGTTGTGGTCTGTGAGTGTAAAATGTGAATGATGAGTGGATGAGGACATGGACAGGGGGTGGAGGAAGGAGGGGGTGTGGTGTAGGAATGTGTAGGGTGTGCGTGTGTTGGGATATTGTTGTGTGTGTGTGTGGTGTTTGTGTGGTTGTGTGTTGGTGTCCAGATAGAAGAGAGCTCACCTGACAACAGTCTCTGGAGTGTGTAGCGTGTGTTTCAGCTGGCTGTGCAGTCGCAGAGTCTGGGTGTGTTCTGCCGGGTCGGAGAAGTTCAACAGCAGAACCAGCAGGAGAACCAGCATGTACACCAGGAAGTTCTGCAACACAGATCACACCATACTGCTCAGAACTGGACCTAACCTGGCCCGGTCCAGCTCTGTGTGTGTGTGTGTGTGTGTCACACCATGCTGTTCAGAACTGGATCTAACCTGGCCCGGTCCAGCTCTGTGTGTGTGTGTGTGTCACACCATGCTGTTCAGAACTGGACCTAACCTGGCCCGGTCCAGCTGTGTGTGACTCACCTTCAGCATGGTGTGCAGCAGGTGGACCTTGCGGGCCTGGTCCTGGGCCTGGGCCAAAGCGAAGCCGTGGGGTGGCCGAACCCGGGGCACACGCTGCACCACCCGTTGCACCCTGGGAGAATCCACCAGAACATCCTGCTCCTCTGGACGTAGACGCCGTACACACACCGCAAAGTACACCGCCTCACACACCACCTGGGGGAGCAGGGCGGAGTCAAACCATGATACCCTGAACACCTGGATACACCTGGATACACCAAGATACACCTAGATACACCTAGATACACCTGGATACACCTGGATACACCTAGATACACCTGGATACACCTGGATACACACTCACACAGTGTGTGTGACACTTATTATAGTTATATCCACCCCATCTGTACAGCTGGTGTCCACTTTTTATCTTATTTGTATTTTATAATAGTTTTTTATTATATTTTCATCTACCTGCATTATGTTTCATATATG